>KZ063450.1:38137-55433 GCA_002091835.1 Anopheles maculatus | reverse complement strand
TGCTTTCGTGCAAATTAAATTAACCTAAATATGTAACTGGAACACCAGCGGCATTCGAGTCCAAGAGGAAGAACTTAACCAGATAATGTAATAAAGTAAAAACTGTAGCAAAACTTATTGCAGAATATAATAAAAGTTCAAGTAATCTAACAAAACAATCTATTGCAGACATTATAGCAATAACTAAAGCAGCAGGAGATTACCAAAGGAAAACATCAAAGACAGAAAATAAAGACATCAAAACATTAAATAATCAAAATCAATATCTAAAAGTTCTATATCATCGACCATAGAAACATTGATATGCAATAAAAGTATCAACAACCTATACTCGAAATTCCTCAAGAACAAAAAAGAATCGATATTGCTACACATAGCAAACATGTTTGGTAGTTTGTTTTGTAAGCCATGTTCCGACCAAAACCTCGTTCCTACAAAAACTTGTACATTGGTCTCGGGAGTATCCTTGCCGTGCAGCATGTGTGTATGTATGTACGTGTCATTAAGCGGACGCAAAGGCCTTGTTCGAATCGTTCGCCCTCAGCATATGGGCGCTTCCCTAGCCCCTGCGGAAAGTAAAAGGCAGCATTAGGTCCGGCAAGCAAAAAGGAACACCGTAAAAACAGACATGTAATTTAATTGAAACCAACATTGAGCATGCTTTTTCCATCGAATCGGTGTGTTTCACACATTCATTGCTGCTCGCATGGTGAAAGAATTGTTCCCATTGCTATCAAGTAAAAGTCTTACCCGTGGCAAAACATATTCTTAACCCCCGGGATCCCTTCGATTCTTCGCTCGAGTATTTCTCCAAGGTGAATGGGAACGCCAACGGTACACCACCATCATTCGCCATCAAAAGCCGAAGATAGATGGCCCAAAAGTCCATCTGCGGCATTCATACCGATAGGGCCCATTCTTCGAGAGTTTTTGCTTTTCTTTTCCTGTACTGTCCTACCGGGAAAGTTTGCAAACACAATCAGGCTTTAGTAAAAACTAATGAAAGAAGCTCATTCAGACATAAGGGGACATATAGAGAGGTTGCTGTGATGGGTCACACGCTACAGTATCCGGCCAGATCCTTAGAACGCAGGATGTTGATCAAATTCTCGCACTCGCACGAACCAGGTCTGCCTTCTTCTTCGTCTAGCCTTCTGCCCGATCTCGTTTTGCCAATTCGAAACGGAATCAAATTCCGATGACTTCTCGCATCTGGACTCCAAAAACTCCGAACCGATCACGCTTCAAACGAGCGTGCTTTTCTCGCTTCTTTTTTTGTCGTCCATTTTCCCCCTTTGCAAAGCGTATCGACGGTCCCCGCTTTTGCTTTGATGTTTTTTTGTGCTCTTGCTGGTGCAACGAATGCAATCTGAATCCCTGTTTTCCCGCGAGCTTGTGACCTCGAGCCAACCGAAAAGTCATCCACCAAACCAAGGCTACATATTATTGCTGATTCCGGGTGGTTTCTTTTTTTTGGGTTCTTCCTTTTGGCGATAAAGTGTGACAAAATCTCACTCGCTTCGGTGCGAGAGACTCGTTAGCAGGAACACATGTTTCGAAAGGTATGGAAATGCATGGCTGCGATGGAAAAGCTGAGCGGAAAACATCAAACGATGATTCGACCTCGGTGTGAACTGTTTTCGGGCAAGCCCGCTGTCTACAGATATGGAATAATAAATTATGATGAGATTAAGTTGACGTTGCCGGCCTGTTGGTGCCACAGTATCGGGCTAGTTTGTTATTATCGACGTACGACGATAAAGTAACGAGTGGTCGTGGTAATATGTTCTTATGGCTCTCGGTACTGCTGGACCAGAGGCCTATCGCCGACCTTCTCAAACCCGCTCAAAGCGACACAGATAAGGCAGAGAAGGCGTGTTGTCGTATACAAATAATGCGCCATGTTTTTCGCCGTTTCGTGTATGACATGCGTGGCGATAAGTTTGTGGACACTGCGGAATCTTGAAACTTCGAAAACAAAAGCGGCGTCAACTTATGAGTATGAGAATTCAATATTTGGTGGATGAAAATTGAGCCATAAACCATCGGTATCTTATCGTGTTTTTAGTGAGATTGAGAATGATTACTGTGCGAAATGTACATCATCATTTCAAGGGCTCTGAGTCATACTACAAGGAATTCCAATACCAGACAGGATACAATAACCTTGCGAGGTTATGAGGAGCACCTTGCAGTTTCTACCATAACCTAGTGATCTAACATCTGGACCCCTTTTAAACTCTCACAGATGAGCATCAACAACCTATACTCGAAATTCCTCAAGAACAAAAAAGAATCGATATTGCTTACACATACAAAACATGTTTGGTAGTTTGTTTTGTAAGCCATGTTCCGACCAAAACCTCGTTCCTACAAAAACTTGTACATTGGTCTCGGGAGTATCCTTGCCGTGCAGCATGTGTGTATGTATGTACGTGTCATTAAGCGGACGCAAAGGCCTTGTTCGAATCGTTCGCCCTCAGCATATGGGCGCTTCCCTAGCCCCTGCGGAAAGTAAAAGGCAGCATTAGGTGGCAAGCAAAAAGGAACACCGTAAAAACAGACATGTAATTTAATTGAAACCAACATTGAGCATGCTTTTTCCATCGAATCGGTGTGTTTCACACATTCATTGCTGCTCGCATGGTGAAAGAATTGTTCCCATTGCTATCAAGTAAAAGTCTTACCCGTGGCAAAACATATTCTTAACCCCCGGGATCCCTTCGATTCTTCGCTCGAGTATTTCTCCAAGGTGAATGGGAACGCCAACGGTACACCACCATCATTCGCCATCAAAAGCCGAAGATAGATGGCCCAAAAGTCCATCTGCGGCATTCATGCCGATAGGGCCCATTCTTCGAGAGATTTTTGCTTTTCTTTTCCTGTACTGTCCTACCGGGAAAGTTTGCAAACACAATCAGGCTTTAGTAAAAACTAATGAAAGAAGCTCATTCAGACATAAGGGGACATATAGAGAGGTTGCTGTGATGGGTCACACGCTGCAGTCTCCGGCCAGATCCTTAGAACGCAGGATGTTGATCAAATTCTCGCACTCGCACGAACCAGGTCTGCCTTCTTCTTCGTGTAGCCTCCTGCCCATTCTCGTTTTGCCAATTCGAAACGGCATCAAATTCCGATGACTTCTCGCATCTGGACTCCAAAAACTCCGAACCGATCACGCTTCAAACGAGCGTGCTTTTCTCAATTCTTTTTTTGTCGTCCATTTTCCCCCTTTGCAAAGCGTATCGACGGTCCCCGCTTTTGCTTTGATGTTTTTTGTGCTCTTGCTGGTGCAACGAATGCAATCTGAATCCCTGTTTTCCCGCGAGCTTGTGACCTCGAGCCAACCGAAAAGTCATCCACCAAACCAAGGCTACATTATTGCTTATTCCGGGTGGTTTCTTTTTTTTTGGGTTCTTCCTTTTGGCGATAAAGTGTGACAAAATCTCACTCGCTTCGGTGCGAGAGACTCGTTAGCAGGAACATATGTTCCGAAAGGTAGGGAAATGCATGGCTCCGATGGAAAAGCTGAGCGGAAAACATCAAACGATGATTCGACCTCGGTGTGAACTGTTTTCTGGCAACGATTGCGTATTAAATGGACCTATAATCGATTAAGGACGCCAATCGGTATTGAGGGAACCTCGCTTTCGAGGAAGTTTTGGTATGTTTAGCAAGGTGCCTAGAGGACCACAACACACAACATGAACAGTCGAAGCTTTCAATAACGAGATGATTAGCTCTTCAATATGGAAAATCTAATTTAAATCGAAGAATTCTAATGTGTTGGATAAACAAGACCAAATAACAATCGGAACAGCAAAAAGAAAATAAATTAAGCTCGCCATAAAGTTTCTCACATACACATTAGTTTCTGCTGATTGCGTAGCTTTTCAGCTGCTTCTCTCTTTTAACGCTCAGAAGACCGATGAGATGTTGCTCGCCTATACCCAAGGTCACAGCATCCAGGTGTGGTAAACCACAACATCTTTGTGCCTATGTATCAACTGAGTGCTGGTACAGCAAGCCACAGTTACACCTTCTTTGCACAGTAAACTTCATACCTTTAGCAACGATGTTTTAATGGAAATGGTTGTTGGTGTCTCGTGCCTTCTGTCGAACGAAGCACACGATGGCACATGGCATGTACGCAGCAGGAGTCGAGCAGGGAATCTAACCTAAATATAGCGAATGTATGTCGTACGGTGTGGCTTCTTTTCCCGTTTGGAGATAAGGAGGTAATAAATTGCGTCCAGTTTCGTCCTTTTTTGTGCCCGCCACAAGGACTATGTGTCCTGGAAAGATTGGGAAAGACGGTAGCGCTGGAGTAGGTGCGGGCGAAATAGCATCCACACTAATAATGCTTTCGTGCAAATTAAATTAACCTAAATATGTAACTGGAACACCAGCGGCATTCGAGTCCATGTAATAATGTAATAAAGTAAAAACTGTAGCAAAACTGATTGCAGAATATAATAAAAGTTCAAGTAATCTAACAAAACAATCTATTGCAGACATTATAGCAATAACTAAAGCAACATTCAGCAGGTGATTACCAAAGGAAAACATCAAAGACAGAAATTAAGACATCAAAACATTAAATAATCAAAATCAATATCTAAAAGTTCTATATCATCTACCATAGAAACATTTATATGCAATAAAAGCATCAACAACCTATACTCGAAATTCCTCAAGAACAAAAAAGAATCGATATTGCTACACATAGCAAAACATGTTTGGTAGTTTGTTTTGTAAGCCATGTTCCGACCAAAACCTCGTTCCTACAAAAACTTGTACATTGGTCTCGGGAGTATCCTTGCCGTGCAGCATGTGTGTATGTATGTACGTGTCATTAAGCGGACGCAAAGGCCTTGTTCGAATCGTTCGCCCTCAGCATATGGGCGCTTCCCTAGCCCCTGCGGAAAGTAAAAGGCAGCATTAGGTCCGGCAAGCAAAAAGGAACACCGTAAAAACAGACATGTAATTTAATTGAAACCAACATTGAGCATGCTTTTTCCATCGAATCGGTGTGTTTCTCACATTCATTGCTGCTCGCATGGTGAAAGAATTGTTCCCATTGCTATCAAGTAAAAGTCTTACCCGTGGCAAAACATATTCTTAACCCCCGGGATCCCTTTGATTCATCGCACGAGTATTTCTCCAAGGTGAATGGGAACGCCAACGGTACACCACCATCATTCGCCATAGAAAAAGCCGAAGATAGATGGCCCAAAAGTCCATCTGCGGCATTCATACCGATAGGGCCCATTCTTCGAGAGTTTTTGCTTTTCTTTTCCTGTACTGTCCTACCGGGAAAGTTTGCAAACACAATCAGGCTTTAGTAAAAACTAATGAAAGAAGCTCATTCAGACATAAGGGGACATATAGAGAGGTTGCTGTGATGGGTCACACGCTGCAGTCTCCGGCCAGATCCTTAGAACGCAGGATGTTGATCAAATTCTCGCACTCGCACGAACCAGGTCTGCCTTCTTCTTCGTGTAGCCTCCTGCCCATTCTCGTTTTGCCAATTCGAAACGGAATCAAATTCCGATGACTTCTCGCATCTGGACTCCAAAAACTCCGAACCGATCACGCTTCAAACGAGCGTGCTTTTCTCAATTCTTTTTTTGTCGTCCATTTTCCCCCTTTGCAAAGCGTATCGACGGTCCCCGCTTTTGCTTTGATGTTTTTTGTGCTCTTGCTGGTGCAACGAATGCAATCTGAATCCCTGTTTTCCCGCGGGCTTGTGACCTCGAGCCAACCGAAAAGTCATCCACCAAACCAAGGCTACATTATTGCTTATTCCGGGTGGTTTCTTTTTTTTGGGTTCTTCCTTTTGGCGATAAAGTGTGACAAAATCTCACTCGCTTCGGTGCGAGAGACTCGTTAGCAGGAACACATGTTTCGAAAGGTATGGAAATGCATGGCTGCGATGGAAAAGCTGAGCGGAAAACATCAAACGATGATTCGACCTCGGTGTGAACTGTTTTCGGGCAACGATTGCGTATTAAATGGACCTATAATCGATTAAGGACGCCAATCGGTATTCGGGGAACCTCGCATTCGGGGAAGTTTTGGAATGCTTTTGGCGATAAAGTGTGACAAAATCTCACTCGCTTCGGTGCGAGAGACTCGTTAGCAGGAACATATGTTCCGAAAGGTAGGGAAATGCATGGCTCCGATGGAAAAGCTGAGCGGAAAACATCAAACGATGATTCGACCTCGGTGTGAACTGTTTTCTGGCAACGATTGCGTATTAAATGGACCTATAATCGATTAAGGACGCCAATCGGTATTGAGGGAACCTCGCTTTCGAGGAAGTTTTGGTATGTTGATACTGGGAGCAGATTCCGGATATGTTTTCGGAGATGTCCTACCGAGGTGTCTAGTTTGTTGATGCACATCTGTGAGAGTTTAAAAGGGGTCCAGATGTTAAATCACTAGGTTATGGTAGAAACTACAAGGTGCTCCTCATAACCTCGCAAGGTTATTATATCCTGTCTGGTATTGGAATTCCATGTAGTATGACTCAGAGCCCTTGAAATGATGATGTACATTTCGCGAAGTAATCATTCTCAATCTCACTAAAAACACGATAAGATACCGATGGTTTATGGCTCAATTTTCATCCACCAAATATTGAATTCTCATACTCATAAGTTGACGCCGCTTTTGTTTTCGAAGTTTCAAGATTCCGCAGTGTCCACAAACTTATCGCCACGCATGTCATACACGAAACGGCGAAAAACATGGCGCATTATTTGTATACGACAACACGCCTTCTCTGCCTTATCTGTGTCGCTTTGAGCGGGTTTGAGAAGGTCGGCGATAGGCCTCTGGTCCAGCAGTACCGAGAGCCATAAGAACATATTACCACGACCACTCGTTACTTTATCGTCGTACGTCGATAATAACAAACTAGCCCGATACTGTGGCACCAACAGGCCGGCAACGTCAACTTAATCTCATCATAAAAGCCGAAGATAGATGGCCCAAAAGTCCATCTGCGGCATTCATACCGATAGGGCCCATTCTTCGAGAGTTTTTGCTTTTCTTTTCCTGTACTGTCCTACCGGGAAAGTTTGCAAACACAATCAGGCTTTAGTAAAAACTAATGAAAGAAGCTCATTCAGACATAAGGGGACATATAGAGAGGTTGCTGTGATGGGTCACACGCTACAGTATCCGGCCAGATCCTTAGAACGCAGGATGTTGATCAAATTCTCGCACTCGCACGAACCAGGTCTGCCTTCTTCTTCGTCTAGCCTTCTGCCCGATCTCGTTTTGCCAATTCGAAACGGAATCAAATTCCGATGACTTCTCGCATCTGGACTCCAAAAACTCCGAACCGATCACGCTTCAAACGAGCGTGCTTTTCTCAATTCTTTTTTTGTCGTCCATTTTCCCCCTTTGCAAAGCGTATCGACGGTCCCCGCTTTTGCTTTGATGTTTTTTGTGCTCTTGCTGGTGCAACGAATGCAATCTGAATCCCTGTTTTCCCGCGAGCTTGTGACCTCGAGCCAACCGAAAAGTCATCCACCAAACCAAGGCTACATTATTGCTTATTCCGGGTGGTTTCTTTTTTTTTGGGTTCTTCCTTTTGGCGATAAAGTGTGACAAAATCTCACTCGCTTCGGTGCGAGAGACTCGTTAGCAGGAACATATGTTCCGAAAGGTAGGGAAATGCATGGCTCCGATGGAAAAGCTGAGCGGAAAACATCAAACGATGATTCGACCTCGGTGTGAACTGTTTTCTGGCAACGATTGCGTATTAAATGGACCTATAATCGATTAAGGACGCCAATCGGTATTGAGGGAACCTCGCTTTCGAGGAAGTTTTGGTATGTTGATACTGGGAGCAGATTCCGGATATGTTTTCGGAGATGTCCTACCGAGGTGTCTAGTTTGTTGATGCACATCTGTGAGAGTTTAAAAGGGGTCCAGATGTTAAATCACTAGGTTATGGTAGAAACTACAAGGTGCTCCTCATAACCTCGCAAGGTTATTATATCCTGTCTGGTATTGGAATTCCATGTAGTATGACTCAGAGCCCTTGAAATGATGATGTACATTTCGCGAAGTAATCATTCTCAATCTCACTAAAAACACGATAAGATACCGATGGTTTATGGCTCAATTTTCATCCACCAAATATTGAATTCTCATACTCATAAGTTCCTTTTGTTTTCGAAGTTTCAAGATTCCGCAGCGTCCACAAACTTATCGCCACGCATGTCATACACGAAACGGCGAAAAACATGGCGCATTATTTGTATACGACAACACGCCTTCTCTGCCTTATCTTTGTCGCTTTGAGCGGGTTTGAGAGGGTCGGCGATAGGCCTCTGGTCCACCAGTACCGAGAGCCATAAGAACATATTACTTCAACCACTCGTTACTTTATCGTCTTACGTCGATAATAACAAACTAGCCCGATACTGTGGCACCAACAGGCCGGCAACGTCAACTTAATCTCATCATAATTTATTATTCCATATCTGTAGACAGCGGGCAGAATTTAATTTCTTGCTGATCCCACATGACAACGAACAACTTGTTCGTACCGATCCGGGCGTTGTGCTGTTTTTTTTTGCTTCTTGCAGTCCAGAGAAACTCTGGAAGAAGTTGAGAAGAAAAAAAATAATTGGCACACATACACAACCTTCCAGTGAGTGTTTCTTCGCCCTGAAGATCCAAGAAGAATTGCACGCGTTCTGTTGACAAGCAGATATGTCAAGCGGACGAACTCTCCGGGCCAGCAAGGCAACGAAAAAACGGAGGCCGACGTGGTTCCGGATCGCGAAACGATGTGAGACAAACCACACGACAACAACTTCGCTGTTTTGTGCGAGTTGCAAAAGCATGCAGAAGTCATTTCGCAAGTCCTCGTCGGTGTTGGCGAGATCTGGAGACCTGTCGATAATCGAAACGGATGCGAACGTTTGCACGGATCAAGCAGAACAGCGGTATGTCCGGTGTACTTTGAACTTGAAGTTGAGCTCAGGAATCTTCCTAAAAATTTGATGAAGAGTTTTTATTATGTATAAATTTAATGGAATATTATAATTCTACAATGTCCTTCCAGATCTTCTCCATCGTCGAGATCATTCAAGATTTTGAAGTTTATTTATCAGGAAAAAAAATCAACTGCAATTTACAATACTTTTCCAAAGTATGTGCAAGCAACAACAGCACACAGCATCAGAAAGCAAGAAAGCCTTGCCGCTGCCACAAATCTCACCCCGCCTCACGCATCAACAAGGTAAGAAAAATAAATTTATTACGCCTTATTGGGCGTAGGAACAGAATGAAACAAATCCAAACCTTCTCTCGGGACGGCTCGAGTCGCGTCCGTTGCCATCGCACACACAAACACACAAAAGCCCGGCCCCGAAAGACCCACCGCGCTTATCGACACCTCGCATCAATTTATCCAAATGTGCGAATAAATGTTTTATTGAATTAGCAAACGATACCGAAACACGGCGACCGACGATGTCGTGACATAATGTCACACTCGCGAACCGCGTTTGGTGCGACAAACGTGCGCGGCCCGCTTACACGATCAATGTCAGCGCGAGCAGCAGCCGCCCCAAAAAGTGGTGCGCCGCCATCTCTGGAAGTAATGGATATTTGAATGGGTCCATTTTCTATTCATTATTCTTTGACGCGCACCGGTACGGATTTACTGATCTGATCGGGCGACACAAGATCTTCCTTTGAGTTGAGTGAAGATTTTCCTGATACTGCCGACTGATACCGCCGGTCGTTCGATTTGACAGTGAGGTGAAAGAAACGTGAGCTTGTCTGAGCGGGCTCGGCAGTCCTGACGACATGTCACCTTTCAGGCCCTTTAATAAGGTCAGCTTTGGAAAGCTCTCGGGCAAATCGATTATTATGCAGCACTTTAAGCTTCGCCAGCCATAAAGAGGATGAGTTATCTCGCATAGTAAGCACGAACACTCCAAACCACAGCTGTGGGGCACATCTGGAGCAGTGGTATGTGGAAAGCATTACCCGGAAGCAACCGATTGACCTTAGGCGTGCGGTTTATGATGGCAGTTGGGTTGGGTGAAAAGCTTTAATCAAACGACCAAGAGATCCGGAGAATGCTTCAAACCCGGCCCGATATGAAATTACCGCATGGACACGTACGTGCAACCACAAAAGAGGTGAATATGTGCGTCATTAAGAGGAAAGGTTCTACGGTAAACGCTTTGCAAGAGAACATTGAAGTTCGGCAAAAGGATTGCATACTGAAACAAAGGAAGGACAACAGCAATTATTGATCTTTCTTGGAACTCACGTACAGTGTTGGGGGTCTTCCTGTACGGTTTCTGCATTGTTTCCTAGAATATGGAATCATATTTGTCATTCAAACTAAGGTCCTTTCGGAGATAAACCCCACTCTCCGGCTTTTCAGCATATCCTACATTCTGAGCTAACAAAGTAATGGAGCTTGTGCTTGGAGCATTATAAGAAATCATGTCGTATTATATCAATTCTTGTAAATATATCCAAGCTTTCCCAAGAAGAATTTGCTTATTAATCTTTATGCCAACACCAGTTAGCCATCTTCAAAAAGAATACTTTTCATCATCATAAATATGTGAAATCCTTCCTGGTGTTTACTTCCAATTAGATTCCCCTATCCCAGGGGGTTTTATTTGCAACAGGACGTGTGGATGTAATTGTATCCAGCTAATCCATTGAAACAAACGAAATACAGCGTTACCAAAAATCTACTTAACGAGCCCAGAGGAAACTCAAAAGCTCAGTGGAACGGTGTATAACTCGGAAAGCAAATACCATAATTGAATATAATCATCGTCAAGGATCCACCATTCTGAGGACCCTTCATTTGCTTCATCCTCATTACAAACACACCGACATGTTTTAGCTAGTAGAACCACTTTCGGGCACCCGGTTTTTTGCGGGGGCGGATTGTCAAAATAAAACTCCGGAACCGCAAAGCCTGTCATTCCCGTGTGCCTGTTCGGGGTGAAAATATTTACATTTTCAATTTTGGTCCAAAATAGAACGACCCGCCCAGTCACTGCCAGGGAGAGCGCGCGCGCGCGCGCCAGGAAGCACAGGAAATTCCAGACCAGACAAATCTCTGCCCGGAAAGCGACCGCACCGGGAGTTGGGTTCATCTCCTCCAAAGGTAACAGGTTGCATTTGATAACCTGCCGTACGATGGAAAAAGGCGAATGCTTCACGTCCGACGAGTGATACGAGACAAACTTGACGAGACGACGACGACGCTTTTCCGGAATTTCGAAAGCACGAATCATGGGGCCAGCAGCGGCATGTACGCTGTTATTAAATGTTGACGAGCGGGATATAAATCATCCACACCTGTGACCGTTTGCAGCAGGGGCAAAAGCGGGACTGGAGAGTCCGGGAATCGGGCAGTCGCGAAACGCAAAAGAATCGTCGTCCGCATTTGTATGCGATGTGTAAACATTAAGTTTATTGTCGTGCGATCGTGATGCTAGACGGGACGTGGCGCTACACTAGCAGAGATTGATGGTGCTTTATGTGAGTTGATTAGGAAGCGATGAAGACGGTATGTTGTGCGTTATCTTTATGACCATATAGGATTTAGCTAGAGTTGTGACTGGAGAATGTTGACATAACATTTATTCAACCCTTTGTTTTATCGGAATACATGTATTAGTTTAAATGTTTATATGATTCTATGAACCTAACACAACTTAAAAATGTCCGTCCACGTCTCATTACTGACGAATATTTATAATCTACAGCAATTGACGAATAGAGGAATTGAGAAATGAAGGACAATCATTACAAAGAATGTAAGTTTTAACATTAATATATGCAGTGTTTTGCAAAAGAGTCTAAAATTTACACCCCAAGCTTAAGGAACGGCGAAAGGACGACAGTTTGCAGCGTCATTTCAAGGGTTATACGATGCTAAAACTTATTCGTTACACATCAAACCGTGTCCAGTGTTGTCCGGTGGACACAAAAAAAAAATGGTGTAAATTTAGGACTCATTCTTTATGCATAATCCCTTTGCCTTCACAAAACCCAACCGAACGGACATAACGCTGGCAGAAGAATGGGCCGCACACTGTTGTTAAGCACATTAAATTATGCCTTTTTGTAAATTAGATTGTGATTTATTAAAACCCACGTCCGCATGATACCTCGCGGTCCTGCTGTGGTTCTCATTCGCGGGTGTCCACTTAATCAGCAGATTCATAAAAATGGCTTGCCTGGGCGCCCATTGGGACACATCGGGATCGGGTGGGCGATTTTGGAAGACCTTCTAGGTGGGAGCGCCATTGTGCATATATTGGTCGCGCGGAAGCACACGCATCGAGAGCAGAAGCTGCGGCAGGAACAACATATACGGCGCGCGTTATTTATGGAGCCCTGATTCTGGTCGATTGTTTCCGTTTTGAGGTGATTTTTCTTCACCCTCCTGTTGCAGGTTGCACGTAGAAGAAGAAGTTGTCGGAGCTGCGAAGAATACGATATCGAATCTGCTGGAACTCGCCCGCTCCAAGGAACGATACCCGTGAAGTTATTTGTGTATCTTCGGCACGCCCCAACACACGCTGGAATTTCCAACTTAACGCTCACCGAATCAGATCGGCGCTTCGTTCAGGGCAAGATTACGATTATTCACAATCCCACCGACCGACCAGTATCCTGCGGCGACAGATACGACTACATGACATTTGACTGTCGCCAGTAGTTGTGCCAGACCTTTTGTGTTTGTTCTATTTTATCTATCATTTTGTGTAAGACAAAACTTTTGCCCATAGATAAAAGCGACCATCCCGCAAAACGCTGTGTGTCACTGAAGCGGCGCGCGTGTCCTATCCCGGAGGCGGCGGCACACGAAACAAACACCGACACGCCCGGAAGGCGTACGACCATCGCTCGCTCGGCCACGGGCGCATCCTTTTATGTTCTGCGATAAGGACAAGCGCCCCTACAAAAGCACGCATCGAATTTAATGGACGTTAAAGCTAACGGGCCAAGCAATTCTCGAAACTAGGGCTTAAAATTAGAAGCACTCTTTTATGGCGCTAAGTGGCCCGCTAGGGTACGCACCGCCGGCTCGGCAATCACCTGCTGCATGAGGTTTCGCTTTTTTTTTCTCCCGCTTGCATGCCAACCAGATGATGATGATCAGCGCCCGTGGGTCATGGTCATAATTTATGAAGTCAAACAATAGAAAGCAACGGACGGACAAGTGCAAAGTGCGTTCGAGGGATGCAATCGGGACTGTCGGGGCCCTTTATTCGTCAGGCCCGTTGTACAGGTTGTTGTAACAGGTTTACGCCCTCGCTGGTGCTGAAAGAAAAAAGACGAAAATTAGCAGGTACATGAGAAATATTTATATTTTTATAGAGCCTTACGATGAGTTTTGACTTTGGGCGAGGGCTCTCCCGGCGAAAGAAGCCTAATTGAAAGGAAAATAAGGAAATTCTCCGAAGGAATCAATAGTTTGGAGAAACAATATTATCGTTTAGAAGTCAAAATGAAGAGGAAAAACTTCATCACATTTGCAAACCAAGGAACAATTTTTCCATCAAATAGTTTTCCTTTTGCTCCCTACCTTCTACTAGCGACACAGTCGATTTCCCTCTATAAAGCACCTTCTTTCAAAACGTATCGCACTCCTGTGGCGACCAACAAGCACTCGCATAATGTCTTTCTTATGTTAAAGCACTACCAACTAGCTGGCTACTCCCCGTTTTGCGTGGGTAAGTGTGTAGGGTAATTTAAATAATTTTAAAACACAACACACAAAATTGAGATCTCATGTTTTCGTGCCGAGACTAACCACATGGGGCACATCGGGACGGGATCGTTAGTTTGGTAGTTTTATTTATCCTATGCCACCACATTCTGTTTGCGCTACTGCTTGGCCACACTGTTTGTCCTTGATGCGCAAGAGGGAGTACCATTTAACGAAACTTTGGTCTCTGGATGTATGCTATTTGATGCATAAATAAGTAAGCTTTTAACTAGGTTGATAGTTGCATCGCCCCTTGGAAGAAGTTTTTAGTTGGGATATCTTATCAAAACAACGATTTATTGTGTTAATAATTGATAAAATGTTTAACAAGGAAGGTGCGCAGTATGGTGCGGCCCAAGCAGAAGCAAAATGTTTTAACAATTCGTTGCTTAATGATCCTTAGTTAAAAATAATGAAAGTTGTATCATAAAACAGTAGGAATTTTAATTAAATTCTCCTTCGTTTCTTATGGTAGCTACATTTTTATTCGTATTTAGTTTATGGTGCTTTACACTGAAGACATAGACATCATCGGATTGAGGCTCTCCTATGTTGCAGAAGCTTACCAAAGGATCAAGCATGCGGCACTGAACCTCGGCTTGGAGATCAACGAGACAAACCCCAAAATGATGACAGATAGGTAATCACACCTTCGAAGTCGTCCAAAACTTCACCTATCTGGGGTCAAAAGTCAGCACCGATAACTACCGCTCAAGAGTGCTGGACTACAACCAGAGGAAACTTCTCCACTCAAAATGCCTGTCGCGACGGACGAAGCTGGAACTGTAAAGAACCTTAAATGTCCCAGTACTCACATACGCCTCTGAGACATGGACTCTATCCAAAACCGACGAAACCCTCTTAGCCGCGTTCGAGAGGAAGATGCTCAGAAGGATTAGTGGCCCCGTATCTGCAATAGAGGAGCCGGTACATTGACGAGCTATATGAGCTGTACGGTGATCTCACCATTAGCGAATTAGGCTCGTCAGGCTCCTATGGGCTGTTCATGTCATGAGAATGGCACCGGACGACCCAGCCCGTAAAGTTCTTTTCGGCCGACATAAGAGGCGTGGTTGGTTCAAACTTAGATGGAGTGATAGCGTTGATGCGTCCGCATGAATAGCCAAGATATTGGATTGGCAGATATTAGATGGTACTTGCGACAGCGGCGCCGATCTTCACACGGCAGGACCGGGGTTCAAGTCTCATCTGGGCCGTTCCTCCATAGTGAGGACTGACTTTCCAACTATACGGTGACAATAAGTCTAATAAGCCACAAGTGACAGGCAGGACCTAGGGGGTCGTTAGGCCAATAAAGAAGAAGAAGACGACGGCGCTAGACTGTGACCGGTATCCGGGATTGTTGCAGCAGGACAACACTGCGAAGTGTTTAGATTCGTTAGACAATTCCAAACTTTAAGAAAACCATTATTTCCTACACATCTTTCTTTTCCAGCGGGTTTCACGCTAATGACCACACTTAAAACGAGCAATGAAGTGTGAATGCCTCCGGTAACGGCACCAGATTTCCTCGCGGGTGATATATTTAAATCCATATCCTTCCACCCGGGCAACGCCTGCCCAAAGAAAAGCCCACAGGATGTATCGCCGTGCCTAAGTAAACCGTTGAACCGCCCGCACAACGCTGGTGTGTCCTTTGGCGAGAAAAATAAAACCCACTGACCACCAACGCGTGAAGATGATACAAAACGGGCATCCCCACCCGAAACGTCTCCCACTACGATACAGCCGACCGAATAATGGAAGTATAAATAAATAATTTTTCACATTCCCGAGCCCGCGTGTACCCATACATATTTATGCCACCCCTTCGTCGCCCTGGTACATTTTTCCACCGGCGTACCGGCCATTATTTCCTTTTGTCCCCTTCGGTTTGGAATATTTACTGAAGGAAACCGTTTTTTGGTTTTGTTTTTGAAACTTCGCTACCTCCGGGCATCTCATTTGTCTTTGCTGTCGAAACGCGTAAGGATGGTTCGGGCGCGAACGAGAAGAGCAAGGGCTCTTAATTCCCAACGCGAAAATGCTGGCCCCCATGGCTATTTTGCTTGGTCCTGCGCTTGGTCCTTTTGCTGTCGTGGGATCAGGGTTGTTGGCAAGTTTTGCTGCTGTTGTTTTTTTGTATTAATCGTCTCGCCGTGACCGTTGTTTGCCCTTTTGGAAGCAAGTATCAACCATAATCCGTAACAATTATCCAAGCCGAACACAGGGTAACGCAACGGGGCAATGGGATGAAGATCGGTAACAAACCAAATCCGTCTCATCCCCGAATGAAAAATCCGAGCCTGCCCATTGTTCGAGCGCTGCATTGGCACATTTGGCACGGCCAAAGTAACACATGTAATCTCCGATACATCGGTGCAGCTTTCCGTTCGAATGTTATTTTTAATTTCCTTTCCATTTCTGGAGCGCCCAAAAGCCCAACCGGGTCTCTCTCTGCTTACGCGTTTTTTTTTTTGTCCTCCCATTTCCTCCTTACTTTGTGCCCAAGCTTATACAACAACGTGCCCACACAACGGGAGCCTTGTGTTTTTGTCTGCCGCGTGTTGATCCCTTTGAACTGCCACAGACCCAAACCATTGACGGCTGCAAAATGGTTGTGCGCTCGGAGGCGGATTAGAACGGAACGATTGGGAATGGGTGTAGCAACAGCAACAACAAAAAAAAAAGACTACTGCGCCCGGAAACTGCAGTCCAATTGCAACTTCGGTTTGCAACTTCGGACACAGGCGCATGAATGGGGGCCAAATCCGTTTTGCTGCCAAACACGTAAGAAGAAACATGCTGTGAAGCTTTTTTCTTTTCGCAACATCATTGTGTCGGTGTACTCAATTAAACAGAAGCTGGTAAGCATTGTTAAGACTTTTTACATCCATTGGCAGTTTATGTTTTGTTGTACGAGGAACGGAAGACAGAGTGGCATGAAATGGTGCAGGACATTGAAAGGAAGCTGCCAATGAGGTTCTGTTTTGCTTGTTAAATCATTATTGGAGCGTAAATTAAGTTTTGTGTTAAAATGTTTCGGTTTACAGGAACTATTTTAAGTAAAGAATGTTCTCAATACCTTTGGAAGTCATTTCTTTATAGTTTTACTAAACATTTCGAATGAAAAGAATAGAATATCACACTCTAAACTTGTATTTAATTAATTGCCGTATTTAATTTCTTAGGGAGACAAGCTAGAGTGCAGCAATTACAGGGGTATTACGGTGTTGAATACCGCCTACAAGATTCTCTCCCTAATAATACAAGACAGACTTGTCCCATTCGTTGAAGAGATAGTTGGAAACTATCAGAGAGGATTCCGAAACGGAATATCAACCACTGACCAGATATGCGACCATGCGACAAATCTTGGAGAAGATGGCGGAACAGCAGTTACACTCCTACCATCTCTTCATTGACTTTAAAGCCACATACGACAGCATAGCAAGGGTAAAACTATACGACGCAATGAGCTCATTTGGAATCCCGGCCAAGCTTACCAGG
>KZ063450.1:2091-34092 GCA_002091835.1 Anopheles maculatus | reverse complement strand
AGATGGAGTGATAGCGTTGATGCGTCCGCATGAATAGCCAAGATATTGGATTGGCAGATATTAGATGGTACTTGCGACAGCGGCGCCGATCTTCACACGGCAGGACCGGGGTTCAAGTCTCATCTGGGCCGTTCCTCCATAGTGAGGACTGACTTTCCAACTATACGGTGACAATAAGTCTAATAAGCCACAAGTGACAGGCAGGACCTAGGGGGTCGTTAGGCCAATAAAGAAGAAGAAGACGACGGCGCTAGACTGTGACCGGTATCCGGGATTGTTGCAGCAGGACAACACTGCGAAGTGTTTAGATTCGTTAGACTGCTTTGTCAGCAACACAAATCATTATTTCCTACACATCTTTCTTTTCCAGCGGGTTTCACGCTAATGACCACACTTAAAACGAGCAATGAAGTGTGAATGCCTCCGGTAACGGCACCAGATTTCCTCGCGGGTGATATATTTAAATCCATATCCTTCCACCCGGGCAACGCCTGCCCAAAGAAAAGCCCACAGGATGTATCGCCGTGCCTAAGTAAACCGTTGAACCGCCCGCACAACGCTGGTGTGTCCTTTGGCGAGAAAAATAAAACCCACTGACCACCAACGCGTGAAGATGATACAAAACGGGCATCCCCACCCGAAACGTCTCCCACTACGATACAGCCGACCAAATAATGGAAGTATAAATAAATAATTTTTCACATTCCCGAGCCCGCGTGTACCCATACATATTTATGCCACCCATTCGTCGCCCTGGTACATTTTTCCACCGGCGTACCGGCCATTATTTCCTTTTGTCCCCTTCGGTTTGGAATATTTACTGAAGGAAACCGTTTTTTGGTTTTGTTTTTGAAACTTCGCTACCTCCGGGCATCTCATTTGTCTTTGCTGTCGAAACGCGTAAGGATGGTTCGGGCGCGAACGAGAAGAGCAAGGGCTCTTAATTCCCAACGCGAAAATGCTGGCCCCCATGGCTATTGCTTGGTCCTGCGCTTGGTCCTTTTGCTGTCGTGGGATCAGGGTTGTTGGCAAGTTTTGCTGCTGTTGTTTTTTGTGTATTAATCGTCTCGCCGTGACCGTTGTTTGCCCTTTTGGAAGCAAGTATCAACCATAATCCGTAACAATTATCCAAGCCGAACCCGGGTAACGCAACGGGGCAATGGGATGAAGATCGGTAACAAACCAAATCCGTCTCATCCCCGAATGAAAAATCCGAGCCTGCCCATTGTTCGAGCGCTGCATTGGCACATTTGGCACGGCCAAAGTAACACATGTAATCTCCGATACATCGGTGCAGCTTTCCGTTCGAATGTTATTTTTAATTTCCTTTCCATTTCTGGAGCGCCCAAAAGCCTAACCGGGTCTCTCTCTGCTTACGCGTTTTTTTTTGTCCTCCCATTTTCTCCTTACTTTGTGCCCAAGCTTATACAACAACGTGCCCACACAACGGGAGCCTTGTGTTTTTGTCTGCCGCGTGTTGATCCCTTTGAACTGCCACAGACCCAGACCATTGACGGCTGCAAAATGGCTGTGCGCTCGGAGGCGGATTAGAACGGAACGATTGGGAATGGGTGTAGCAACAGCAACAACAAAAAAAAAAGACTACTGCGCCCGGAAACTGCAGTCCAATTGCAACTTCGGTTTGCAACTTCGGACACAGGCGCATGAATGGGGGCCAAATCCGTTTTGCTGCCAAACACGTAAGAAGAAACATGCTGTGAAGCTTTTTTTCTTTTCGCAACATCATTGTGTCGGTGTACTCAATTAAACAGAAGCTGGTAAGCATTGTTAAGACTTTTTACATCCATTGGCAGTTTATGTTTTGTTGTACGAGGAACGGAAGACAGAGTGGCATGAAATGGTGCAGGACATTGAAAGGAAGCTGCCAATGAGGTTCTGTTTTGCTTGTTAAATCATTATTGGAGCGTAAATTAAGTTTTGTGTTAAAATGTTTCGGTTTACAGGAACTATTTTAAGTAAAGAATGTTCTCAATAACTTTGGAAGTCATTTCTTTATAGTTTTACTAAACATTTCGAATGAAAAGAATAGAATATCACACTCTAAACTTGTATTTAATTAATTGCCGTATTTAATTTCTTAGGGAGACAAGCTAGAGTGCAGCAATTACAGGGGTATTACGGTGTTGAATACCGCCTACAAGATTTTCTCCCTAATAATACAAGACAGACTGGTCCCATTCGTTGAAGAGATAGTTGGAAACTATCAGAGAGGATTCCGAAACGGAAAATCAACCACTGACCAGATTTTCACCATGCGGCAAATCTTGGAGAAGATGGCGGAGCAGCATAGCAAGGGTAAAATTAAACGACGCAATGAGCTCTTTTGGAATCCCGGCCAAGCTTACCAGGCTTGTACGTATGACACAGACCAACATACAGATAGGTGATCACACCTTCGAAGTCGTCCAAAACTTCACCTATCTGGAGTCAAAAGTCAGCATTCAACTTCTGACCGGAATGGCACCGGACGACCCAGCCCGTAAAGTCCTTTTAGGCCGTCCACATGGACAGCGGAGGCGTGGTAGGCCCAAACTAAGATGGAGTGATGGCGTCGATGCGTCCGCCAGAACGGCCGGGATAATGGATTGGCAGACGACGGCGCTAGACCGTGAGCGGTATCGAGGATTGTTGCAGCAGGCCAAGACCGCGAATCGGTTGTAGCGCCTGATAAGTTAGTAAGTAAGTAATTTCTTCAAAACGGTGAAACATCCATATAAAAAAAATTGAAAACAAGAATAAAAGATAAACAAAGCAATATTAAGAAAGAACAACAACTCTACTATCCTTTTTGAAACGAAAATCCAACTAAAAGAACAGAACCTCAACAAGAGAAAAAGTATAGCAAGCAGATAGCCAAGGTTCTAATTACAGTAAATCCTGTCACCATACAGGCAAGCATCCTCACGACTAAAAAAGTGACAGACATCTTTAGAAGTCACTTTATTGAACACTAATTTAATTTAAAGTAAATTAAATTAATTCCCTATAATTGAAATTCTCGGTTTCACTTTACACACCCAAAAAACACAGATACGAACGGTTGAGATGCTTTTTTCCATTCTGTCTGATTAAATGCGATTAACTAATTCTGTTTCTAAACCCTTCGCAGCTCCACCAAACCAAACGTCGACAATCAAACGCTCCCATCAGTGTATACGGAATGCTTCGGATGACAACCTTCACCGACACCCTTTTTATTCCCTAACCGCTAGGGGATCGATTTCTTTCGACACTATTTCAGACGGCGTTCGAGCGCACACACATCGCCACCCGATGCTCTTCTCTCGACGGTATAAGTGACCACTAATGTAATCATTTCCCATAAATTAATGCCTTCAGCCGAAAGGTGTGTAGTGTACGTTGCACCGGGAGGCGGCGCGTAAGTCGCCCATCGGTCGCTGGAGGTCGCGAGTCGCACTTCAAGCAGTCACAGTCCCCAACACAGCAGTATCAATTACATTTCTAACAAATGATATTAACTTTTTTCCCCCCTTTTTTCTGCGTTATCGGATGCATCGTCGCAGCATCCACCAGGCTTACGCTTACGGTCCAGTGGCGCGCGAGGTCCGGCTGAATTTGATGCCCGTGATCACCGGTTTGGACGACCGTGCGGGACGACACCACAATCTAGATCGCCCACGAACTCTTCCGTGCCCTACGCAAAAGGGATACGCTTACACGTTCAACGTCCGGCGACTTGGGGAGTCCTCCAACGTTTCATGGCCGTGCTCGGCGAACCCGTTGGATGGGGGGAAGTGTTTTAAAAAATTTAATTTGTCGTTCGTCTGATCGTTATCCTCCGAACGGGGTTTTATTCTCTCGTCGCTAACGGGCACATATTATGTTTCACTTTCCTTGGTCGGAATGGTCGATGCCATCGGAATCAAGCAAATGAGTGTAATTGACCTTTCCCAACTAGATTTCAATGCTCATGCTTCGGGGTTTACGGTCCCTTTGTGTTTAGAAGAAATTGTTATTCTCTTTTTCATCAAAATAAATTTCCTTCAAATCAATCTCTATAAACAAACCTTCGTGATGTACAATCTTTGGGCTCGAATAAACTTAAAAAACGACAAAAACTCCGAACATTATCATCTTAGTGATAACTTTTATCCCTTGATGTAACAATCACGATAATTCTGTTTCCATCTCGGACACATTTTCAGTGTCTCGCTCTGTTGAAACAAAAAACAAGCCGGTGGAAACCAGTACCAAAATGAATGGGGGACAGGCAAAAAGATTTGCACACTCGTTAGGAAAATAGAGAACAAAAAAAACACACACAAAACGATGCTTAAAAGGAAGTAGTCACAGAATGGGCAGTCTCTCTGCGTTGGAAAACTCGATTACCGCATAATGCGAAAAGATGTCAGAAACTTTCCTTGGGAAATGCTTTTTCGTCGTGCGTTGGCCGCCACATTTGTTAAACCGTACAGTCGGAAGTGGTCAATCTCTGACAGAAATCGTTGAATTCGTAAACGGACGATGGTGATGAAGCTCTGAAATGAAAAAGAAAAAGAGAATGTATAGTTCTTTAACCATTAACTTATAAAAAAGCGAAAAGAATATACTTAATCTATTGAAATAATAAATTGGAAATACTTCAGAAAAATCCCATTTTGCCCATAGTGTCGTCATTTTGCACCCACCCACCAAATAAACTCTTGAATAAGTCGCCCATCGGTCGCTGGAGGTCGCGAGTCGCACTTCAAGCAGTCACAGTCCCCAACACAGCAGTATCAATTACATTTCTAACAAATGATATTAACTTTTTTCCCCCCTTTTTTCTGCGTTATCGGATGCATCGTCGCAGCATCCACCAGGCTTACGCTTACGGTCCAGTGGCGCGCGAGGTCCGGCTGAATTTGATGCCCGTGATCACCGGTTTGGACGACCGTGCGGGACGACACCACAATCTAGATCGCCCACGAACTCTTCCGTGCCCTACGCAAAAGGGATACGCTTACACGTTCAACGTCCGGCGACTTGGGGAGTCCTCCAACGTTTCATGGCCGTGCTCGGCGAACCCGTTGGATGGGGGGAAGTGTTTTAAAAAATTTAATTTGTCGTTCGTCTGATCGTTATCCTCCGAACGGGGTTTTATTCTCTCGTCGCTAACGGGCACATATTATGTTTCACTTTCCTTGCTGGACGATGCCATCGGAATCAAGCAAATGAGTGTAATTGACCTTTCCCAACTAGATTTCAATGCTCATGCTTCGGGGTTTACGGTCCCTTTGTGTTTAGAAGAAATTGTTATTCTCTTTTTCATCAAAATAAATTTCCTTCAAATCAATCTCTATAAACAAACCTTCGTGATGTACAATCTTTGGGCTCGAATAAACTTAAAAAACGACAAAAACTCCGAACATTATCATCTTAGTGATAACTTTTATCCCTTGATGTAACAATCACGATAATTCTGTTTCCATCTCGGACACATTTTCAGTGTCTCGCTCTGTTGAAACAAAAAACAAGCCGGTGGAAACCAGTACCAAAATGAATGGGGGACAGGCAAAAAGATTTGCACACTCGTTAGGAAAATAGAGAACAAAAAAAACACACACAAAACGATGCTTAAAAGGAAGTAGTCACAGAATGGGCAGTCTCTCTGCGTTGGAAAACTCGATTACCGCATAATGCGAAAAGATGTCAGAAACTTTCCTTGGGAAATGCTTTTTCGTCGTGCGTTGGCCGCCACATTTGTTAAACCGTACAGTCGGAAGTGGTCAATCTCTGACAGAAATCGTTGAATTCGTAAACGGACGATGGTGATGAAGCTCTGAAATGAAAAAGAAAAAGAGAATGTATAGTTCTTTAACCATTAACTTATAAAAAAGCGAAAAGAATATACTTAATCTATTGAAATAATAAATTGGAAATACTTCAGAAAAATCCCATTTTGCCCATAGTGTCGTCATTTTGCACCCACCCACCAAATAAACTCTTGAATAGCGCGCCAGCATGCCCAATAAAACTTTGATTTCATTCCCGTCCAAAACTTCCCGCCCCCATGTCCACGATTCCCTCTCCTCACCCAACAGAGCTTTCCGACATTTCCGATTCTCACTGTCACAAAAAGGATTTGTAATTTATGCAATCGCGAAGAAAAGTAATATTACAATCACTCGCGCTACTTTCTGCCAGCAGCAGAATAAATCAAAAGTGTCTAAAAGCTGGCGCAGGGCGCCTTAGCCGACGACTGACGGGACTTTGACATTGACATTTCATTATAAATTCTAAGACGAATGCTTTCGGCGGCAGCACAGCACTGACCACCGACTGAAGTCTACTATCCACTGACACTGGTTCCAACAGTCGGTGCTGAGTTGTGGCGAAGATTCCTTTCCATCCCGCCAAAGGACAAACCCATTCCGCTACTTAAAGTTCTTGTCCCTACTCCTTCACGAACCGCCCCCCCCAGGCGGATATGTCCGCAGCAAAACGTTTACTGTCGAAATGCGTCGCTTTTGTCGAGGTAATAAAATTTGTCCTTCAGCGTAATTTGCCGTTTTTGGGCGAAAGAAAAGGAGACAGAAATGCTGAAACAGATTATCTGGCCCAACCCACCGGTCGGTACCGTTGTGCGTGGGTTTTACATACACTGCATTGTGGACGGGCGAAGCCAAAGAAAAAAAAAAAAAGGTCCCGATGACCGCAAGCGGGTCGGCGCAGATGAAAGATATCCTTGAACGGTAAATGGGAATAAAAGTACGGCACAAGAGTATGGGGAGGAAGAGATAGAAGAACGCGCAAAAGGACGCACCACATACTAGTGCTTAAGAAAAGTTCATTTGACTGTGGCTTAAGAAACGGGAAAGAAATGGGATCCTTTCGACGATACCCATTACCTTGCGCACTTTATGGCTATTTGGACCTTTCGGTTTAGGCCCAATTTGAGCTGAAGATGTCTCCGCATGATAACGAGGTAATAATGATAATGAATCTGTTAGCAGGGCAATTTGCAGTGCGCTTCTTTATGGCTTATCTACCACCTTAGGAAGGTCCTGAACCATAGGAAATGGATATCCTGCAATCCAGCTATACCCAGGATATTCCTTCCATGCCTTGGTAATCTAATCTGCATATGACATTGTCATATTGTGCGTATTTTCATAATTCCTGCATAAAAACAGCAAAATTATATTGCAGTCTTGTCAAGAGCAAACACACACACGAGTGTTGGAATGCATTCCGAATTCCAGCACATCCCGAAAGCATGCTGTCATCAAAATGCATTCAACTGCACAAATCTCCAACAACAAAAAAAAGCAGGAACACTCCCCACGTCGGTAGCAAATGTCCTGAAACGAGGAGCAGGAATTTTACGACATGGGAGGAAAAACAATATTTCTTTTGCATACGACCGAAACCATCTCAGGGCGCTTCCCCAATCTACTACGCACTTTCACCACTTTTGCAATGGCGAAAACACCCAGACGACACTTGGCTCTATTCTTCTTCGTTCACCCGCCCAAAAAATACATCATCCGAGATGCTCGGCGTTGCAAAAGATGACAGATAGCCAGATTCTGTGCCGGCAAAAGAAGTCGTGAAAAATTTGCTTTATTAAAAAATAATATCACTCACACACAATAGAGCGGCCCATCTGAAAGGGGAGACACACCGAGAGGGATAGATTGAGGGCCTGGTTTGCAACAGCCTTTTCAAAACGATGCTGATGGGATGAGAATCCTTGGCGAATGGATTTCCATTTGGAAATTCTTTGCTCTCCGACCATTGGAAAAACGGAGCAAGTACACGACCGTCATCGTACCGAAATATGTGGCTGCAAATAAAATCGGCTTCTCGGCTTGCTCGGCACTAAACACAAAACGGTTGCTGCGGTGTACCGACGTTGATTTTTGCCACACACACACACAAAACACCCGGCAAACGCAACGTGCCATTTATCCCTGGACGCGCCCGGAACGTTTTCGTAACATTTCACAGTCTTCGCGACGCGCTCGGGCAGAAGAAGCCAACCGGGAGTGGGTGAGATATAGTAGCAGCCATGGCAGCAACAGAAGCAGCTCGTTTACATATTATTAAACCTTTCGCAATGGTTGAGATGGTGTGCACTCGCTTTGTGCCGGAGTCCTGTTGCCAGTGTGGTGTGGTCTAGAGCTGCCGCGGCGAGGTACCGTCGCGCATAGATGCACGGGAGCGCAGCCCGCCGTGTTGTAAGTTTTCTTACGTGGGATGAGAAAATATTTGCTACATGAACCTATTATCCGACCAGCGCGAAGCCTGAAGGCATTTTTGAAGTGATCTCCTTTTTTCTTCGCTCTTTGCCGTAAAGGTGTTTCCCGCTTTTATTTTGTAGCAGCCCTGTCGACGTTGTTCATCTTCGACCGTGCGCTGCCACAAATCATTGAAGTTTGAGCTGCATGTCTGGCGGGAAATGGGGTTTCTCTCGGGTGCATTTCGATACGTTCGAGCGGCTTTAATTTATGAGTTCTTGTACAAAACAGTACACACCAGTGAACGGCCCAAAAAGACATGATTTTGAATACATTTTTAAGGGAAAGAAGGACTTCCCACCGATTGTTTATACGCCGGTATGAAGATACAGGACGAAAACTTCTTTCAGTGGGCGTTCTAACTAACTTAATACAATAACAATCGTTATCAGTTTATAGTAGGTCCATAAAGATCAAATCATCTATAGGCACGTCCTGCTGGTAATCAATAATCAACAGCTAAAACAATCAAGCAACGAACTTAAACCAACAAAACTCAACCTTCCTTAAGGTTCGGACATCCATCTCCTGCTCACGCATTCGCCGCCACCACACACTCTAAAAGAGCTGAAATGTAATAAAAAGCAATAAAAATGGCGTTAATTTTATGGACTGTTGAACACATAATCGAGAGTATCCGTTTCTTACCCGTGGTGCTTAGCGTGGCGCGATGGTGGTTTCAATTGTAGCTTCACATTTAGCCCAAAATGGAGCTAATGTTGACAGTTGATAGATGTCTACACGGAGGATAAATTCTTGCCCCCGTAGTTCGCTAGATGTCTCTCTACACTACACAGGTAACCTTTTTCGGAACCACCCTCTCTGAGAACCAACTTCTTCAGCACAGAGAGTACACCAGCAAGACGGCTCGTGATCATGATCGTGCTGCAGCTGGCCAAAGGTGCGTGATCACCGAAGCGATACGTGTGCTCGTCACTGGACGTACGTAATAATCATATTTCTACCTTGAGGTAGAGTTGGGCACCTTGCTTGGTTCCGAGTTTGTTTCTCTTTGTTGCTGCAGACGATTTCATTGGCTGCTAATTACTGGAGCAAGAATTAGCATAAAGAGCTGCTGACCATGTCCGTACGGCGCGTTGCTAGCGGCATCAAACCAGAACGGCACGATGGGCGTGCATGTTTTATGCTCATTTGCCTTCCCCGTTTTACCTACGTTTCACCGCCGAAAAAGTTCACAAAATGGTTGATACATGGCCGACAACAAGATGTTGAATTGAATTTCATTACAATGTTTGCTCATTATCGTTATAATGAGGGAATGGTAAGATAATACAATATTGTATGCGAGTGGCAATATTGGCAATTCTAGGTCTATATTCCAAAACATGACTTTAACTGCGAAGTATACAAAAAATGAACGAAAGCGTTATCAAAATCCAAGATTGAAGTTCACACGGCTAGAAAGCCTCATTTCCTCTTGATACGTATACACCTACTCACGCTATTCAAATAAACCGTAATAATGTAATCAATTGCTTCATTCTCATTATTGTTTTCACAAATATTCTGTCATTTTTTAGACACCCTTCCCCCGTGGCCCCCATTCCTGCGGTAACCCGGTCCTAACTATACGCTCAATTAGTAGCACAACGAGCCCGGGGACACCATTAATCATGTCCTCTTCAAAAAAGGCCAGGAAAAACCCCGATTGCCACACATCGGTTGACCAACCGCCACTCAGCCTCGCAGATCCTATCACACTTTTCGGTCAACTTCAATCGAAGTGCTCTCATAATACCGAGTCATTTCCTTCAACAATGCGTGCTACCAGAGACCGCTCGTGTGTGGGGTTTTCTGGGGACTGTCTTCCAAAAAAAAAAAAAAAAACCCCCACCAAAAAAACCCAGACCCACCCTTTTTCACAATACCCAAGACCCAGAAACCCTTTTTCCCTGCTGGACGTTTGGAAAACATTAATCACCTGCTATTTCCGTCGACACAGGTGCTGCTCGATCTGACGCGGTAGCGTCTTATTGTAAATAAAAAGTTATAAAGTGAGTTAGAGAGAAGGAAAAAAAAACTTTCACACTCAATTAAAACATGAATAATGATAATTACCAGCGAAACCGAGACCCGGGTCGTGCTCTGCAGCAACCGTTAGCACTGTTTAGAATATGTTCAAAGTCATCCCGGCACTAGGGGACGCTCGGTCTGACGCGGATCTCATCTCTAGCACGGGGAAGGATGCGTTCAAGAAGATCCAACAAAAAAAAACTTCTGTTTCCACTTCACTTTATTATCCCGGCCCAGTGTCTCCCACACACCACGAATTCACAACCGACTTCGGGATGGACCTCCGCTTCGACGAGAACAAAGGCAACATTGCATACGTTCGACACATGCGAGAAGATTGCCAGTGTGTCCTTTTTGATGGTCTGGAGCGAATCGCTTACTTTCCATTTTTCGCCCGAGAACCTTACCATTATTTACACACTGACGGTCATAGATATGCGGCAGCCTTTGACTTTCCAGTGCACGGGACCTTGGTAATGAGCGGAGATCAATTTTCGAGACAGGCAGTGTACAAGGGAACCGGAGAATTTTTGTTTCAAATTTGCGTGTGGCCGTAAAGGGAAAGTCAACTTTCTGTCAAAGTGATCCTTACTAACAGCATTTGGAAAAAGGTCGTCACAATTTCTTGGTGTTTGTATTTTAAGGTTTAGTTTTCAGGATTCAAAAAGTCCTTTCTTTTCCACACTTACATTAAACACACACACAACACTCTTGTTTTGAATAAGTTCTTCAGACCGAAATCTTAGCTCTGAACTGGAGTCGTGAAGATACCATAAACAGGTCAGAAATCGGTAACTTTTGCTGATACAATATCTCTCGGCTAATTTGGTGATTACAAGATAGTCTTCAACGTCTGTAATGCCTGGCAAACTTTTGCAGACATTTTTTTAAATTGTTTCAGTATTGGAAGATAGTATATAACAGACTTATAAAACAGACCCTAGCTCTCTCGCCCTCTTCTTTCCTCTTCTCCACGAAATGCGATAAATCAAATATCTATGCGATTTATCTTCCATTCAATGTCGGCCACACGTCGTAAGCGCGATACCTACCGCGATGCCTCTCTCAGCAATACGTAATGCAGTCAACAATGTCAACACACGATTCGCTACAAAATTGTTTCCCGCTTTTTACGGGGAACAACAGCAAAACAGGGCATAAACACGAGTCGGCGGCATGCCCAAAACCTCACCGCAAATGGTGAGAATCGGATTGTTAGCTGTACAAATATGGTACCGGCACCGGTGCAGAAGGGGACACATCTTCTTGCCCCATTCCCAGCTTCTTGGAGCGAGGTGTCCGAAAGGAAATTATTTCAATCCGGATGCAACGCGTTTTGGGGGACTGTGCGATCATGAGAAGGAGGAAGCTGATGAAAAAAAAAAACGCAATCACAAAGCACATACCATCGACCGGTTCCGGGTGGAAGGACACCACCAGAGCATAAGCCGGTGGCCTCTGCCTATGCCCTGCCTGTGGCACAAAACACTGGTAGTCGGCGGCATCGGTCTGTTTGTACAATTTCACGCCCGCGGTGAGCATAAAGAATGGAGGAAATCATCTTGACGCTTCTCAGCCACCAACTGCTTCAACTCCGAATTTCGTTCCCCTTCTTCGAATCGATTCGCTCGGAGCTGAGTGACGCGCTGACGGCAGCAGTTGATAGTGTAGTGTATGTTGGCCCTTGATGAAATCGGCCTAAGATTTTGGTGGCGGGCCGAGCGGAACAGCGGAATGGGAAAACGAAACGTAACCAAGACGCGATCTTCAAAGGCCAAAGCGATACGCCATGGTTCCTCCGATCGGAACTCACACAAAAACGCTCCCTCGGTGCGGTCCGGGTCGGAAGATTCTGAACTCTTCCCACCCAACTCCGGCCAAATGTATGGGGCGGCAAGCAGGAGGTTAGCTCAAGTGTAAATCGATCGAATCCAATACAATAAATTAGCATCAAAGGTATCCGCCACATAGCGCGCGATCGGACGACTTCTTCCCGCTCTCTCACTCTTGCTGTCAAGTGAGCCTCCTTTTCGCTTCTTTATCCCGTGTTGGCAGTGTCTGGGAGTCTCTGGGAGGGATTTTGACGAGCTCCACTTGCATGTTCTCCGCGCCGGGGCACTCAAAGTGGGGGGGACCCCGGACGGGGCAGTGTGTAAAGTGGCGAATTGATCGCCACAAGACAAGTCCGTAAAGTGGAATGAGCTGCTAAACGAACGACTCGCTAGAACAAAACAAAAAAACGTTAAGAAATCAGACGAACAAACGACGGCCGCTGTTACTTCTGCTGCTGCTGCTGCTGCTGCTGGACACGGAAGCACTTGAAGTGCGCAATGATGCTTTCATCGCCGCGAACCGACCGCAACCGCACCACAGACGCAACGACGACTCCTTCGGGAGGCCCTTATAACTACATCCCTACCCAACTCCGCCGATACTTACCCCTCACGGAACTGTTGAAAACACCGTCGGACAAACTTATCCATTACACAGACCTTGGCATTGATTATTCGTTTGTGCCCTTTCGTGGTACGGCATTGCTGCAATCGTCTTCTTGTATACGCCGTCGTCTTCTGGTTGATCTCGCTTTTGTTTATCCGCTTTCCGCTGCTGGGAGGATTTTTTTCGCTTCTCTTTATCCACTCACCAGCCTCCGAGTCCTACCGTCTTGTCCTTGCGCTTAATTTAACCCTGCACCTCACCGCTAGCACGGTGGTCACTGCTCAAGATTTCTTCCGAACAGTTCTCGTCGCGGATTCGGGGACGTCTGCTGATGTTGCTGTTGCTTAGACCCACGCAGCAAGGCAACAGGACAACGACGGGCCAAACGCAAACCGAGCAATTCCAGGAAGATGTTTTATGTGTTTACAAACTGTCGATTAATTGATTTCATTATATCATTGCCGGCGGTGTGTTGTCCCGGTTCGACGCTGCTTCGGAGTCGGTGGAGCACTCTGCTAACCTTACACTCGGGGGACACTAGAGGGAATGGAAAACTTTTCTCTCGATTCCCACCCGGAGGCCGGCGGAATGGGTTTGATGAATGTTTTTGCCTTAATCGGTTTCTTTTTTGCGAAACATTTTGGAGGAAATAAACTCGAAACTGAAAAAGAACAACAACGACGACGCAATGTCATGGTGGTTTACGATGTCAGTTTATAAGGCACGGTTCAGAGGTTTGTTGTTTGTCTTTTAGGCGAAATACTGATAGCGTGCGATAGCAAACTGATGATGGACGTTGTTTTTGAGGCTTAGTACTTTATTTGTTTATCATGCTTCAAGTTTATGTCCACAATTATCAAAACATGGGCTTGTTGATTGCTTTGCCTCTAATCCTATATGCTTAGCAAGTTTCCAGTCTTTCGGGGAAATCTTTTTCTCCAGAATCGTTTGATCTTTCATTTACTAATCTTGTGGAGCAAAGTTTAGGATGTTGCTCTGTTAAATACAAATACAATTTGCGACGTAAATCAAAGGTGAAAGAAGCTTAAATTCATTTAGCTTCTTCACAAACACCTACGTGCCACACATCGCAGCTCGTACGCCCTGGAAAAGTCGCTTGCCTTCACTCTCTCGCTCTCTTATCTTGTGTTTTAATGAAGCGTAAATTTAATACACTTCACATACACGTAGCAGCAGAGCTTACGCTAAACACCTTTCAACCTTCAACGCCCGTTTTAATGGTATTCTGAATACGGGCGATAAAGCTCCGAAAATCAGCGCCTCTTACCCGGCAAAACCATCTTACCTGGATTTATTCATATTTCCTTCCGGAATCCCGGTACAGGAAGGTAAAGCTGTGCCTGGCGAATGCCGGTACGCAAGCAGCCAAGACACGTCAAACCTGTAAGCACCCAAAAACGAAACAACACACCTCCGACACACGACAACGTCGACGACGACGAATCCCTTAGCATTCCTTTGCAGCCATTCAAAGGCTCACGTTCGTGCCGCTCGCATCCGCTACCAAACTCAAATGGCACCACCACCACCAGCGAAGGGAAGGGATTAAGGGAATCTTTTCTTCAAATTTACATGCAGCTTCACCGGCAGTGCTTTGTGGGCGCTACCCAGAACAGCAACCGGGGCCGGCGGGAAGACGTGGTTCCTTTTTTCCCAACAACCGAAACCGAGCGGTTCGTTGAATGCCTTTGTGATCTTTTGATTTGCCGAGCTTTGTGTGTATGTCGTGTCGTTTCATTCCATACTCCAAGGTTGCCAAGACTACCGAAAAAAAGGGACTACCGCCAGCTTCTTCTAGGTCCGTGACCAGTTGTAAAGCTGCCAAAACGGGTCCGGTCCTGTGGCTCAACATCTTCGCACGGTCCCGGCAGGTTCCTTTTTTTGCTTCGGTAAGGCACACAACCGTTTTGAAAATTCGGCACAGAGTAAACGAATGGAAAAATTGGATTTTACAGCCCGCAGGCCAGTTGACAAAAGACGCTGGGAAATGACAGAAGAAACGGCCCGGCCAAACTTCTTTCCGGTGGATCATAACACAAACCCAGTGAGCCCATAATATTTACCACACATCTTTCCTGTTTATTGTCGCTTCTGGCACACATATAAAGTTTTCTTTTTTTGCTCTCCCCCATTGTTGCTATTGGAACCGTTTATGTCCGTGGACCGTGCGGGTTGGGTGCGTGCAGAATAAGACAGGCCGCCGCCCCATGTTGCCCGTGCATTGTGTCGGTTTTATTTGTCGCTTACTGTCGCTCGGTTCACAGCCCGCTTTGCTGGTGGACAATATTTTGACAAGCGACGGCCCGATTCGAGCACCCGGTTCCGGTATGATGAAATCAATTCGAGACGTAATGATCCGTACCAGGCACGCCGGCAGAAGGTGATAAAAGTTTACAAGATTTGCCGTTTCCAGCCACCAGGGGCCGCCAGGTGCGAGCGAGAAATCAAACAGTTGGGATGTTGGGATGCGAAGTTTGCGGTTTCAAGCAACCGTAACGTAATTATCCAATTTAGGTGCTATTCAGCAGCAGTCGCAGGAAATCAACGGGAGCCTTAGACATTCAGGACTTCTGGAGCACAAAGAGAAAAAAAACGAGATGGAAAGATCCTTGGAATTAGCCATCAAAAAAGCTATCTTATTGAGCTAATAAAAAGCCAAACATTACTATCAACAAATATTTATAAGCCGGCATATCTTCTATTTGATAGACACAATCAATAATGCGCACGAACTTCTCCGAACCTTACAATTATTAAACTTTATTTCTAACCTTCCGGTACCGCTTCTAATATATTCTTTTCAAATAAATATTCCACATCACCCAAAACAAAATGCTGCTAAACAAAGAACGAGTATTTCACCGTTTTCTCATCGGTAGCAAGCGTCGAGACCCTTTAACTTCAAAGCGGTTCTTCGACAAAGTTCAAAAGATTTCCATTCCAACTGAGCAAACAGCACCCAACAAAAAAGGGAAAAATTAGTCTCACCGTCGGAACGGCTGTTGGGAAATTTGTTTCACCCCATATACATATATCCGCATTTACGATCACGTCCCGGCTGCACGTGGTCGGGTGACGGTGAAAGGATCACTTCAAAGTAGCTACCTCCCCACAAAGCAGCGCTGGCCCCGTATACATTCAACAAGTTGAGCGATCGACCCTTTTTTCCCCTTGGTAGCTCGAGCCAACGCTTTTTCGGAAACGTGCCTGAGAAACACGAGAAGCTCCCGAAACAGGCGACACGGAATTTAATATCGAAATTATTCAATTTCATTCCCGAACCGGTGCTCAATGAGGTGGCCTCCGGTGAACGAGCCGCCGGTGTTGATATGAGGTCCAGAAAAGCCCTGGCGTAGAGGAGTCCCAGCCCCATGCGCAAGTTCTGGTGTCGGGGCGAGACCTGTTTCACAATTATTTAATCTAGGATCAGTCATTAATAGTGTATTTGGGGAACATGGAGAAGAAGATTATATACATTCCGGGAGGTCCGATCTTGATTGTGGTTTGACGCTGTGTCGCTGGAACCGGTTGCGCTGAAGTTTGCGCTGGCCGGTCCGGCTACCGGTTGGTTATTTTTCATACAGCATGTGCCCTTGGACGGTACACCTTCGAAGCGGCCAGCTTCCACGCCAGACATATCAAACGGAATGGTAAACACATCGCTGATAGATGATTCCCACTTAGCCTAAGCGGGCGAATGTGTGACCGATCGGATCCGATGAAAACGGAGAAAATGCTTCCCGACCCTCGGGACGGTAGGTGACGATGGCGATGTGTAACTGGATAATGTCGATGGTCGTGCGTTGGATGGTGGATACGTGGACACACGCGCTCTTTCTCTCGCGCTATCTATCTCGCTTAGTGATACGAGGCACATAATCATATTTATGACGGATTGACCGACGGCTAAGCGATGAAAGCCTGCAATGATTCATATTATTAAATGGAAATCGATGATATATAGCTGGGTAGTTGGCGGAAATTTGGAAAGCTTGTAAAATATGATAGCCTAGAAGGGGTGCGATTTGGCACAAGTAAAAGCAGAAATTAAAAGAAAGAAAACAACAAAACTTTAGCAGAAATATTTTAAGGATTATGATGATTAGATGCTTGGATCTAGATTGAACTTATGCGATCTTGAGGGAAGTCTCTGGATGCGAAATGTCATTGATCATATTGTACTTAGTAAGTTACCAATATCCACGACTTTTGTTGGGCACTGAATACATTCCAGTCATAATGCGTCGTATTGAACGACGAATATTGATGCTAATCTCTGTTTGGTTCGATATTGAAGGATCGGTCATCCTAATTCCTTGAAGAATGTTATTTGGCACATAAGATATCATGTGATAACGAGTACTTCAAAGTACAACTTATAATATCAGGCATCTAAAGCCAATCTAGATAAGCTTATATTAGTAGAGACTGCTATACGTACACTGATGTATACTATTTGTGTCAAGTAGCACAGCCCGTTGGTAGATGCGACAGCGGGGCCGGTCTTCACACAACAGGACAGGGGTTCAAGTCTCATCTGGGCCGTTCCCCCATAGTGAGGACTGACTATCCAACTATGCGGTAACAATAAGTCTAGTAAGCCAGAAATGGCAGGCATGACTTTAGAGGTCGTTAGGCCAAGAAAGAAGAGCAGCACAAGATATTGGCTGGTTCGATGACGAATCGTCAAAATAGAGTGAACCTATCAGTTAAGCATCCTGTGACGAACTTCAAGTTGTAGTTGTGGAACTTCAAGTACACCTCACTAAGTTATTCCGGACATGTGCATAACAGGCCTAAAAGCAAGGATCAGCCTAAGCTAACTAGTTCCAGACGTAATGATCCAGACAAAAATCAGATCTTATGAGAAATATCTGCTCAACTTTAAGTTAGAGGTCTTCACCCAGTTAGCTCAGTACTTTGAAGATCTTGCCTGCGATATATCAGAAGAAACCCATTAATCGCATATATTGAGTTGAAAACGTTCTTCAAAAGTTTAATCTGTTTAACCAGACAAGATCACCCTTTGAACAATAGTATAGATCCTCTACCCTCAACATGTGTGCGCTACTGTGTCAGCAGCAAATAGCCAACGCTTCCATTTCCGTTCGACAGAAAACCGTTTGTGATGTGATTAACAAAAAGCTTTTCCATGTCTTTAAACGGCAAACAAAACCGACCACTGATTTAGCGACAGAATGGAAGAAAACCCGGGATCACAAACTCGGTCACTTCATTATTTTGTCGTCCTTCCGGCGGAACACAAAACAGTAAGGCTAAGCCACTTTTGCTGGATATTTCCATGTCAAACAATCACAAAACCTGAAACGGTATTGTTGCGAATGTGTACCTGTGCCTTTCCCAACCAGAAGAACCGCCTTCTGTTCCGCCTCCTACCGGACATTAAGGACATTCGTTCGGTCGGGTTTACCTGGTCCCTAGCCTCAGGCAATACCCGCCGCAAGGAAACTATCCACCCCCGCGGGGAGGTTTTTGTGTTCGCGTCCTAATTTGCTCATTAAGAAAGGATTTAGAGCTCAACGCAGCACCCACTCATCATAAATCCTGTTACGCACGGTGACTTACTTCCGGCAGCACAGCACCGAACACTGGGTAAGAAAGTTTCCGGTGTCGTCCTTTGGCAGGCCCGCAAATCGGTCGATGAACAGGGAGCATATTTGGTGTGTTCATAAATCTCTTCTCCGCTAAGTGCCCGGGCTGCGGATACTTTGCGCTGAAGAATTTATGTAAATCTGCAACCGGTACGAGCTTAATGTTTCCCGGGCCCGAGTAAATCCGGACGAACCGGCAGGCAGGACGAACGGCAAAATTAAGCGAAACAAAAGCGCCAAGAACAATCACAGACACTTCTCGGTTTACGGGGCGCGTTTCATCGACTGCATCAAAGAATCAACAGGTTCTTAGCTTCTGGCATGCCGCTACAAAAGCTTCCGTGCTTTCACCGTGCTCCAAGAAGTTATGCATATTGATACGAACTTTGCACAGACTCTCTGGTCTCTCCGGTGTTTTCGGGTAGAACGGACGAATAGTTCCACCACGGAAAAGCCACACTTTCACCGGGAGTTGGAGATGCTGGCAGTAGACCAAACCTTTCTCGGAAAAGTTTGAATAACAAATTAGACTGAATCAATATTTAATTTGTTAAATAATTCAAATTTTCACGTTCGGTAAAGCACTCCCGAGAAAAAGGGGAAAATGGAAGATGACTGGCGGAAAAGTTCCAAACTTCCCAAAAACCTTTGCCAGCGTATTCCCTCTCGGTGCTTGGCGCACCCATGAATACCATTTAGGACACTTGTTTGATTTTTGTGGCGAAACTTTTCATCGACACTCTCTCTCTCAATCTGTCGGGTGACTTTGTTATCCCGCCGCGGGGGAGGCATGAGGCGCCAGGAGCACAGGGGCGTACAAGGTAGAGGGCGTCGATCAAAATAATGGTGTAAAGGCGACGGCAGCAGCGATGATGATGATGATGATGATGACGATAATAATAGGGTTACACTATTTACATAAATATTTTCTATTTGAATTATTCATAGCGTGCCGGTGTCGTTGTCGGGTTCCTGGCTTCATAGCAAACAGCTGTTTTTGGATTGGATTGGAGGATTCTGCCAATGTACGTACAGAGCAAATCGATTCCGTACAGCATCAACAACACCTTCACCGTTGACCGCAATCCGTCGAAGCAAACAGGTCGCTTTGATTTGGTATTGTTTGGAGCTCGTTAAGTGCTATTATCTGTTTCATGCTGTTGTTTGTCTGTGGTCCAAATTCTTCCACCGAGCGAGCAATAGAATTGGGGAAAGACAAATAGAAGAATTTTCCCCTATTTGCGTGGTAAAGGTGGAGATGAGTTGTCTTTGTCTCTTGCCTTTTTGAGTGTCTGGAGAAGACTGGATGGATAGCAAATATATAGAAGTTCGTAAATGAAAGAGTTGTTTGAGGTAGAACCTTCCACTGGAAACAAGAAATGAAATGTCCCCAAAACTTTGACCCTAATTCCTGACATCTTGAGGATTCCTACGTCCATTGAACTCGATTCCTGATGCCTTGGGGACTACAATATCTCCTGTAGTGCAATAAAGAGACTCTTCAATAAAATTCTTAATTAAAGCACTAAAAATATTTCCCCAAAGTCTCATTTCTCGAAACAGCCCAACCCATCCTATCACGCTACAAAGTTTAATGAGATACACTTTACGATTGCAAAACATGTTATCTATTAACGTTTAATTTGTTTGCTGATGGGTTCCCATTTATTACACCGATCGTCGTTGTGCTGGCCATTTCACACGATAAGACCATGGCTGTGTGCAGCAGCCGATCGACGACGACGATGACGACGATCTGGTGCTGGCCGGTAGGATGGAATCGAAATCTCGACTCCCTATAAACGACTTCCCACGCGCCAACCCGTCGCTAATGAGTTATGATTTGTATGATTGCACCGTTCGCACTACTATGCACAACCGCACCAAGTGGGGTTGGAGTCCAGCACGCTGCATGATTCACCTTAACCGTGTGCTGCAACCGTGCAGCGCTTATATTGCTGTCTTTATTTATTTCTTCCGTTTATTAGCACCTAATAAATCGTTACAACTAATGCTACGGTATGTGTGGTGTGACGTTGCGTGTCCCCTTGCAAAAATGGCGCTCCGACTGAGAGTCTGTGAAGTTGTGCCCTTAGGCGAAATGGGCTGGCTTGGTTTCTGCAACGGGTGCAGTCCATTTTTATCTTCATCCCAACTGCAAATGAACCCATTGGCGTGCGGAATGACGTTGCCCACTTTTTCTAGCCCGTGCAGAGCAAAACCGCTCACTAACACTTCGAGCAACGCGCTTAAACAGCTTGCCGTGACAGCTAGTGTACGAGCGCGAGCAAGGAAGCGAATGATCGAGCGAAGGAGCGTGAGCATGGACAAGTAATTGAACCGCATTAGTGCGTTTTCCATTTCTCGGTGCCCAATCGCTCGAACACGACGCGGGCATCTGGACTTCGAGGCTACCCGATTACTACCGGGCCCAACATGTGAGCATAAAATATTAACTTATTACACACGCTGCCGCCACCACCATCGAGGGGGCGCGAAATTCTCTCGCTCTCTCTATCTCGGCGCTGGAAGCTGGACCCGGGAAAAGTGAAACATATCGTCAGCTTTCCTGCCTTGGTTTGGCTGGTCCACCGTATACACGCTTTATCACTTTTAGGGGTGCCCGAAGTGCCGTCATGTGCCGGTGATGTTTGCTTAATACCCGGTGCAATTAAAATCGAGCTTTTAAAATATTACCGGTCGAATGGGCGAGCGCAGAGGGACAACGTTTTGCGTGTAATTGCCAGCTGTGCTGACACTTCTTTTTGAGGTAACGCAATTTGTTTGAGAAAGCGCGGCCTCAAACGGCCGGTCGACGATAGGTTCGCGTTGGCAGAAACATTTCCATCTTCCGGCAGCACAGCACCGAACACTGGGTAAGAAAGTTTCCGGTGTCGTCCTTTGGCAGGCCCGCAAATCGGTCGATGAACAGGGAGCATATTTGGTGTGTTCATAAATCTCTTCTCCGCTAAGTGCCCGGGCTGCGGATACTTTGCGCTGAAGAATTTATGTAAATCTGCAACCGGTACGAGCTTAATGTTTCCCGGGCCCGAGTAAATCCGGACGAACCGGCAGGCAGGACGAACGGCAAAATTAAGCGAAACAAAAGCGCCAAGAACAATCACAGACACTTCTCGGTTTACGGGGCGCGTTTCATCGACTGCATCAAAGAATCAACAGGTTCTTAGCTTCTGGCATGCCGCTACAAAAGCTTCCGTGCTTTCACCGTGCTCCAAGAAGTTATGCATATTGATACGAACTTTGCACAGACTCTCTGGTCTCTCCGGTGTTTTCGGGTAGAACGGACGAATAGTTCCACCACGGAAAAGCCACACTTTCACCGGGAGTTGGAGATGCTGGCAGTAGACCAAACCTTTCTCGGAAAAGTTTGAATAACAAATTAGACTGAATCAATATTTAATTTGTTAAATAATTCAAATTTTCACGTTCGGTAAAGCACTCCCGAGAAAAAGGGGAAAATGGAAGATGACTGGCGGAAAAGTTCCAAACTTCCCAAAAACCTTTGCCAGCGTATTCCCTCTCGGTGCTTGGCGCACCCATGAATACCATTTAGGACACTTGTTTGATTTTTGTGGCGAAACTTTTCATCGACACTCTCTCTCTCAATCTGTCGGGTGACTTTGTTATCCCGCCGCGGGGGAGGCATGAGGCGCCAGGAGCACAGGGGCGTACAAGGTAGAGGGCGTCGATCAAAATAATGGTGTAAAGGCGACGGCAGCAGCGATGATGATGATGATGATGATGACGATAATAATAGGGTTACACTATTTACATAAATATTTTCTATTTGAATTATTCATAGCGTGCCGGTGTCGTTGTCGGGTTCCTGGCTTCATAGCAAACAGCTGTTTTTGGATTGGATTGGAGGATTCTGCCAATGTACGTACAGAGCAAATCGATTCCGTACAGCATCAACAACACCTTCACCGTTGACCGCAATCCGTCGAAGCAAACAGGTCGCTTTGATTTGGTATTGTTTGGAGCTCGTTAAGTGCTATTATCTGTTTCATGCTGTTGTTTGTCTGTGGTCCAAATTCTTCCACCGAGCGAGCAATAGAATTGGGGAAAGACAAATAGAAGAATTTTCCCCTATTTGCGTGGTAAAGGTGGAGATGAGTTGTCTTTGTCTCTTGCCTTTTTGAGTGTCTGGAGAAGACTGGATGGATAGCAAATATATAGAAGTTCGTAAATGAAAGAGTTGTTTGAGGTAGAACCTTCCACTGGAAACAAGAAATGAAATGTCCCCAAAACTTTGACCCTAATTCCTGACATCTTGAGGATTCCTACGTCCATTGAACTCGATTCCTGATGCCTTGGGGACTACAATATCTCCTGTAGTGCAATAAAGAGACTCTTCAATAAAATTCTTAATTAAAGCACTAAAAATATTTCCCCAAAGTCTCATTTCTCGAAACAGCCCAACCCATCCTATCACGCTACAAAGTTTAATGAGATACACTTTACGATTGCAAAACATGTTATCTATTAACGTTTAATTTGTTTGCTGATGGGTTCCCATTTATTACACCGATCGTCGTTGTGCTGGCCATTTCACACGATAAGACCATGGCTGTGTGCAGCAGCCGATCGACGACGACGATGACGACGATCTGGTGCTGGCCGGTAGGATGGAATCGAAATCTCGACTCCCTATAAACGACTTCCCACGCGCCAACCCGTCGCTAATGAGTTATGATTTGTATGATTGCACCGTTCGCACTACTATGCACAACCGCACCAAGTGGGGTTGGAGTCCAGCACGCTGCATGATTCACCTTAACCGTGTGCTGCAACCGTGCAGCGCTTATATTGCTGTCTTTATTTATTTCTTCCGTTTATTAGCACCTAATAAATCGTTACAACTAATGCTACGGTATGTGTGGTGTGACGTTGCGTGTCCCCTTGCAAAAATGGCGCTCCGACTGAGAGTCTGTGAAGTTGTGCCCTTAGGCGAAATGGGCTGGCTTGGTTTCTGCAACGGGTGCAGTCCATTTTTATCTTCATCCCAACTGCAAATGAACCCATTGGCGTGCGGAATGACGTTGCCCACTTTTTCTAGCCCGTGCAGAGCAAAACCGCTCACTAACACTTCGAGCAACGCGCTTAAACAGCTTGCCGTGACAGCTAGTGTACGAGCGCGAGCAAGGAAGCGAATGATCGAGCGAAGGAGCGTGAGCATGGACAAGTAATTGAACCGCATTAGTGCGTTTTCCATTTCTCGGTGCCCAATCGCTCGAACACGACGCGGGCATCTGGACTTCGAGGCTACCCGATTACTACCGGGCCCAACATGTGAGCATAAAATATTAACTTATTACACACGCTGCCGCCACCACCATCGAGGGGGCGCGAAATTCTCTCGCTCTCTCTATCTCGGCGCTGGAAGCTGGACCCGGGAAAAGTGAAACATATCGTCAGCTTTCCTGCCTTGGTTTGGCTGGTCCACCGTATACACGCTTTATCACTTTTAGGGGTGCCCGAAGTGCCGTCATGTGCCGGTGATGTTTGCTTAATACCCGGTGCAATTAAAATCGAGCTTTTAAAATATTACCGGTCGAATGGGCGAGCGCAGAGGGACAACGTTTTGCGTGTAATTGCCAGCTGTGCTGACACTTCTTTTTGAGGTAACGCAATTTGTTTGAGAAAGCGCGGCCTCAAACGGCCGGTCGACGATAGGTTCGCGTTGGCAGAAACATTTCCATCTAATTAATGGTGGTGTGATGGCGCCGTGCAGGAATTTGTCATTCGCACTCATTTCGAGATAGGAGCAGTAGGGCGCACCAGTGGAGTTGCTCTCGATTAGTAGGCGATTTTTTAAGTTAAAAAAAGATAAGATTCTTGTGTAATATAAGCTTAGAGCAACCGAATATACTGAAGATATGAGATAGCAAGGACATTAGTCCTGATGTTTCTGTAATGTAAGTATGTAAGTTGATGCAATCACCAACGATGATGAAGACTCCTGTAAGCTGTCTCCTTCAATTCTGCAACTCTTTTTGGAGTTTACAATGAAGTATCTATCAGATCTTCAGAACCTTCATCCAGATGTATCTCGCGAAGAAGGATATGGTCTCCTGAACTTGTTATGCGATTGGCACATTATGTCAAGAAATCGCTTGGTGAAGGGATTGATGAAAGATCTTCAAACTTTTAACAGAGTATCATCTTCAATAGTGTCGTGAACTCGCCTGAGAAGCTGACGATTGTCTAAGAAACGACTAATCTAAGTTTTTGTGTATATTCCTCTACGATGGATTAACTATTCTCTCGATCTACGCCTTAAGACTTAAGACTTATAGTTAGCCACCTTTGACTAAACGACTGCAGTATTAGCTGCTGAAGCGTGACTTGACCGCTGACTTGACGTTTCGTCCATATTCATCATTACATCTGTAACGCCTGTGACTTCAGCTTACTGATGAAGCAGACCCCGTCCAACACTCAACAAATGTACGAGTCTATTTATAGCTCACCATCCACAAAAAAGGTCCATCTCTTTAATGGCCACTGGACCTTATCACACTTTGTTTTGATGCAGAAACACGATATGCTGTCGCAACATTTTGATCAATTCAACATCCTGTTTGTCTTATTGCGCTGTGTGCTCTTTCACAGACCGTTCAATTTGTTAATCTCATAATTCTACCCTCTTGTTTCTGGTTCGAACCAGCCTAGCAGCCACCTAGACTCGATACCATTAGGACACATCTGCATTTGCCCAGCTACTGGCGTTCGGCAAAGTGCATCGCTGCACATACTCTCTCCATCGTGCATCCCCATATGCTAAATACGCTTACCGTCTGCCTTCGTCTCGATACAAACGGTACAACGATATTTTATACGGATTCCAAATTAAAAGCCACCCATCCATTGCACATCCGGGCAACAGCACACATCGAACCAGATTTCCTCGAACACGGCAACCTTGCTCGCAACCGAGGGCAGCTTTTTAGCAAACCCTTTGTACCATCCTTCGCATCGGATCGCAAAGATATTGACCAGTGTGCACTGTACGAGTGGTGCACAAGGGGCTCAACACAAAAACCCATTACCTGCCACCATTGTCATCGAGTGTGGCACTCGATACCACACCACCGGAAGTAAGATTCATGCTCCCCGAGAAATCGGCGCGCACGGTGGAGCATTGGAAATGGAACAAATTTTAAGCGCTCACACACCGGCACCAGTGCCATGACCTGGCATTACGTGTGTCTGCACCGGAAGCCAATCGGAAGCCGTCGGATGCACAGTGCACGATTGCAGGGCTTTTTTCGGCAGATTCTGGCATGTGCATGTGTTATAAATTTAATTGCATTATTGCATTTACACCCTTGTACTGGTGGCTCAGGCTTCGATGTTATTAATAATGAATTTATTGGGGGGCATTATGTAATTAGAAGCGGACAACCTCTTCGGGGATATACCGGGTGCATCGGTCGCACGTGTCCAATGGTCGATGATACTGCTGGCAAACGATGCGATAAGTCGTCGCAGATGCTGCTTCCACGCAGTGCACTCAACAACTTTACGGTGATCAGGCACCAGCATCCGGGACAATCGAATCGGGACAAACGCGTAACGCGTTGTGTGCCGAGGTTTTGCCGACTACTCTGGGTCTTCCTGCATTCCCACCCCCGTACTGCCAGACATATTTTATGCAAATGCAATTTCAGCATTATTCACTTTGCCACCGAAATAACGAGCTTCATTCCCATTATCAGACCATTACAGGATTCGCATATTTTATCCAGAAAACTTGAAGGCTCTTAAATCTTTGCATTTGCCTGCTCGTTCGGCAGTCTCAGACGCACACACACACACAGCTTGACGTGACTTCACGTGACTCCATGATGTTGGATGGGAAATTGGTGACAGGTGCCGGAAGACTCTCAACTCCGGTTCGATATTCTGGAGCTTCAGATCTCTCGCCATCTCGCTCCAATTCTGTCGACCGCTCTTGATCAAATATGATACAAAATTAATTAAATTTCCTCGGGTGATTTGTTGGCCGGACACTACCGTTCGACGGATGCCAACTGGTGCCCGGTGGCGCTGTAAGCTAGCCAGTAACTTTTCGTTACCTTCCCTTCAGGCTGGCCCGGATATGGATCCGGATCATGGCTTCTTTCGGTTTCTGTTACATTTTTTTTACCAATACCATGGTGATGTTTTTGTTGTAGAAGTTGCGTAGAATTAGCTCTCGAACAGGAAGGCATCTAAAATATTCTTAATTATTTTCAAATGTGAACAACATGTATCTCAGCTAACCTCAAAGTCACTCTCGCAGAGCACAACCGAATGTCCTCCCATAGTGCTGGTTAGGGTATGGGCCGAAATGGTTGGAACAAAAGAAGCGAGACTACATACAATCAGGAATCGTCCGCATTGTGTCCGTGCATGGCCATTTAATTTATCGCCCGGGAGGTTTCTGGCGCGAGAGGCATCAGAAATTGATTCCGAAAAGATCAAAACTGTAACCATGCTGCGATTTAGATTGACCGCAAAACGTGTCACTCAAATCGATTCGACCCGTTCGAATCATCCAACGCACCCTGAAAACGCCATTAGACTCACCCAGTGTGTATATGTCTGTGATAGGTTTATGGGCACTGCCCAGTACGATAGAGCGTTGTGGATCTGGACGCTGTTTTGGAAAGGAGCAAATAAAACGCCGGAACATCTTTATTATGATCCACTCTAAAATGGTTGCCCCGTATTTTGCAGCTTCAGTGCTTCATTGATGAATGCCTCGGAATCGGATACATAAAATTCGCCTCACCTTACTGACGAGGTTTAGGTGATAAACCTTCTGCTGGTACTGCAACAACCGTACTCCGTACACAAAGTATGCGGGGCGAGCAATCGTAAACCTACGCTCTGATCAAATTCCGGCGAAAAAGAAATATCGAATCTAAACCACGTCCCTCGGCCAGCTCATGGAGCGAAGTGAATTTATGTGCACGTCACCGTGTTGGCATGTGATGTGTTGGTGTAGCCTGTGTGGAGCGATCGGTATTAAAAAGTCATCGCATGGTGTTTTAAAATCACTATAAACTACGGGAATCACTCAATAAACAATGAGCATTTGATTGACTGGGTTTGGGAACGTGCAATGGGAAAGCTGTTGGACTCGGTTGATTCCTAGAGTGGAGCATTTAATGCTCGTTCGAACGAACGATTAGGTTAGGTGTTTAAATAGCTCTGTAAATGATGGGATAGGATTTGCTACAAATATTGATATTTCCTGCTTGATTGCTAGTTCAGGAGAAAATACATTTTAAACTGTTTCGGACAAAACTCTCGACTCTTGTTGTACCATCTGAGGACAAATATCCGGAACGAATATCTACTCAATAGATGTCAAATTAGAGTTACTTTGAACATTGACCGGTTATAAGCGATAAATGATGATTAAAAGTAATTAAAAACCTTCGATTCAACAACAGTTTCTCCTTCTCCGATAGCACAAGCGACTGAGAGGCTCGTGAGTTTAAAATTCGCTCACTCAGCTCACCTTTCAGGCAACTATTTAACACTAGTCTTGACGCTGTTGACAGAATCATTAACTCCCCTAGCAGAACCAGTTCCAGTTCCTTTAATCTGTTTCGCGCGTGTTTGCAGATTTGGTTCCTTTTTGTTCCTTAATCCAAACAACAAAAGATCATGTCTCCGGGTCCCATTCTTCACCGCACCTGATGTCACTCCTCACCCGATCTCTAGAGCCTTCAGAAAGCCTCGCCAAAGCTCGTTAGTACGCACCATAATTGGGCGATAGAGAGAGAGAGAGAGAGCGCGAGACTCTGAGGAAGGGCATCCGTCCGAAGGCTTTAACGATGACGCAGTAGAAAAACGCAGTGCCAACATAAACCCTTGCGTTCCGTCCAGTTCGTAGCACGCCCCGCAATCAACGGGCCGAAATCTGAATCCGTCAATCGAGTCAAAATACACACCAATCGGTATTTATATATCTTAATGTGCTCCGACTTAAAGTATGTTTTGGTTACGGCGATCTCTCGCCTCCAGCATTTCGGCACGCTGCTTCTCTGCTCCGCAAGTTCTAGACTATGTTCGTGCGTATTGAAGGTTTAAACTTTAGAACACACTCCCGAAAAACCCGCCCCGAATAGTTCGTGTCTCAGAAAGGCCCGCCCGACGACGGAAAGGAATGTTTAATGGATTCAAAGAATCAACTTTGCCACTTTGTTGTGTGCGAGGTCAGGCCGCGGTGGACGCTTCGCCGTTACTGAGACGGAGGAGGAAAATTTATCAAAGATCTTCTTCAAAAACTCAAATCTTTCACTGTTCGCGCACAGCCGAAATGAACAAAGTTAGCTCTTGTTGCTTCGGCTTCATTCAACTTGGTGCTAAGCTTCGGGATCGATGGTCCGCCGATGGTTCGTCGCCTGCCAAACATAGGCCTCGTTAGCAGGCCGAACGTTTTACTGACATGAAAAATAGAACTTCATAACTCTCGCCCTCTCTCGCTCTTGCACTAGTCCTCCTCAGGTGCGTGTTCCTCACCTGATGATGGACGGACGCAATGGATGCGTTCGTGATACGCTTGAATCTTGATAAGCGCACAACTCCCCGCTTGGCACTCGCGCGGCCAACTGATGCAAACCATCAGATAGCTTCGGTCGATTCCGATGGATCATCTGAGCCCCGTTCCAGCCGGGCTGGGAGTGCCCAAAAATTATTCAACTAAAGGATTACACCACGCCGGCCAGCTCCGTAATGCCCAGCGTGAGGAATTCTTTCTCCGAAGCGGGTGTTTATCGGCCCCCAAAAACCTTCCAAGTTCTAGTGTGCGTGTGTGTGCTTTGGCGCAAAGCGATTTGTTACCTTACCATACATTACCCAAGGGAATTAGTTGCTGGGCTTCGGGTTGGGGTATTAGTTTCTGTTGTGCGAAAACCCGACTCTCGCAAACAATAATCAGCTTTCATCGTGCAACAAAAGCACATCGTGTACTTTCTCCCTGTCAATCAATCAAAACTTGACCGGGAACTTCCTTATCGCGCCCAGCAAATCATATGCCAAAAATAAAAGACTCGAGAAGTAAAAACAAATGGCAAATCGCCGACCGTAACTGTAACTGTTTGAAGGTATTGCTGCTAAACATATGCTACAAAAGGCCCGCACTATTTGTCATATGTTTCGCCGTTGGGACTTGACGTTTGAAGTTCAAACCGTAGCCACCAAATCACGTCCCGACCATCAATCCGCGGTACGACCACGGTTTAGGAGGCAGTATAAATCATTTAATGGCAACCAATTAATAGCATTAAAAGCCTCTCCCCACTGTGTGCCGAATTCGTCTCTTCTGGTGAGGTCCTCGAATCTCTCGATTCTAGGAAACGCTCATCAAAAGCGGAGCTCGTCGTAAGCGTCATCTCCATGAGAAATTTAAATAACCGCTTTTTTCTTACGCTATCTTGGTGTCCCTCTGGACATCCTGCAAAACATTGGGCCTCAACATCTTCGGCAGCAACATCCCCAACTCTCTGTATGATAGTACCACAAAACAGATTACCGATTGTTGTTTTTTTGGGGGGGTGAAAACGAGTTCTAAAACTGCAAAAACGACGTCCATTGCGCAGTATCGGATCCTGGCTGGCGCGATCATAAATCAACCCGGACCGCGACCTTCACCTGAGAGCCACCTTCGAGCTAAGGCTAGCGATCTTCTCGCACAATACAAACAAACCCAGAAACGCACAGTATGTAACAAACCACAAACATTTGAACCGCATCTAAAGGACCAAAATACATAAATTGATTGGAACTAAATTTTCGAGGACGAACCGATCTCCGAGAGTTGGTTTTGGGGGTGCGCGCTCTTTTTTATGACCCAGACCTTCCAATGGGGACTGAACTTGGGGCGAGCAAAAAGTGATAATGGACCGCCGTTGTGCCCTGCCACTCTCCGGACACGTTCCTCAAGATCAAATGAAACGAAACGGAAACACTCGACAACGAAAAAAAACAAGACCCCGCGAGATCCGCGGTTTGGCCAATTTGTGCGAAATTTTATTTTCTTTACGAGCGCGAAGGTAAAATTGCTTTTTCGGTTGCTGTTTTGTTTTGTTTTGTACGGAATTTATGTTCCTCCGTACCCAACAAAAAAACAGCTTCATTGCGTTTAAAATGGCCACAGGGTTTTGGGCCGATTGACTGCGCCAGTGCTCGGGCCCTGGGTAAATAAAATTGTACCAGGCTTCTTCCAGAATCCCTTACCTCCAGAAGGAACCGCCATAACCGTAAGGGATGCAGTCGGTCCGTCGGTCGGTGTGTGTGCAATAAATAATGGAGCGGGAGTTGGTGCTCGAATTTAAACATGTTCACGTTAGGATTTATAATCAATACAATGTGAGGAATATCGTTCGCAGGGCGTTTGTTTTGCGTTGCTTTCCATTTATGCGGGTTATTGCTTTGCTTTATGATAATGAGATTGGTTCTGAGGGTGCTGTGAGGATTTGCATTACCGTCCGGAATGGAGAACTCGGCGAAACAGCATCCTGTGCTGTCTAAATTTATTGGTTCAAGTGAAGCAAAACTTAGATTCTTATTATCTGTACTTCCTTCTATTCTTTAGTACTTTACAACTATTTTATGCACTTCATATATTTGAGAGATTTCTTGAGGAATCTACATCATCCAATAGTCCCCGTTGTTCACAGTGCGTAATGAAAAGTTTCGCCTGAAATGAGTTAGAAATTGTCTGGAAAAGTTAACAACTACTTCGAGTATAACAAATACCCGATATTCTACAATTTGTAATGCACATTACCGAACAATCGTTTCCTAGGAATCATGAGCAAACGTTAAACTTCGAAAATCAATCAGAAGGAATTAATATTTAATGAACGACACTCTACCAACACGCTACGAACTTCTGGCTCAGTCTGTGTGTGTGTGTTTGAACCACTCACTTAGACCACGAAAACCAAACACATGATTCCTTCACGTCCAATGTCTAGTACGTTGCATTGGTTCTCGACGACTCTAAAAATCTATCAAAAGTCAAACCTCCAAACACGAAACCAAACCAAAGTTTCTGTTCGGTTTGTCTTACAGCGCAAAGTTTGTCGCATTGCACTTGCCCTAGGTTCGAAACTCGTGGCTCACTAATAATTCATGGTCCTTCTCGTGTGGACGTGTGTTGCCAGAACTCCAATTCCTTCGAAGAACACCGATAGACTGTCTCACATTTCAATGCGAAATTCAGTGCCAGATGGAAGCAGCAGCGAGTTTAAACTCATTTTCACCACTTTCCAATTATGTTAAGCCTTCCCTTCCTGGTGCTGGGAATGGCTGAAGTTCCGGCCCATATGATCCTGACGGCGACGATTTAATCTAAATCCCATTTCGAACCGAAAAAGAAGGAATTTGTTTCTTCCTGTGGGCCGGCTTTGTCTGGTGAAGCCGTCCGTGACAGGTTTTTTGTGTTTTGGTGTGCCAAATTCTAGACAACATATTGTCGACCATGCCATATTGAGACAAGCTGTTCGAAGCTGCTGCAGCAGTATCACATTTCCCGCCACATGCCATAATGAGTTACGTTTAAAATTATAGCAAACGTTGATGATGAGTATAAACAATAACTTTTT
>KZ063449.1:42977-55478 GCA_002091835.1 Anopheles maculatus | reverse complement strand
GATTGAACTAGGCAACGTAATGCGCGATTCTATTGTTCCAATGCAGACAGCAGCAGCAGCAGCAGCAGCTGCACATCCGTATGATCCATCCGAGCTAGGAAAAAGCCGTTTACCAAGAAATAATGTACACAGAAAATCATACAACCATCTAAAATAATATTGCAGTTTGTAGATATAAATGTACGCTTCACAGGCGTTTATTGCCGCCGCTACTAAGCAGCTGCTACTGCCGTTATGCTGAAACAACGGATGGTTTCAACCTTTTGTTGCATCTATGGAACAATCACGCCCTTTCCATCCCCTTAACGCTCTCAATCCCTTTCCTTCATGGTGTGGCCGTACGGGTGGTTGTGCTGGTTGGTGGGACAATCGCCCTACGTTGCTGCTCGTAACATACAAATCGAATTACTATGATATACACAATTAACATTTAGGTATATAGAGTGAGCAAACAAAATATCCGTTCCGATATAAGATGGATGCGTGTGCGAACGCGAAAGGAAGAAGTGTGAATAATAACAAGAATTATAACATTTTTATAATGAAAAAAAAGGAGAAATAGAATTTGCAATATATTTCAAAATCTCTCTCTAATCTATAACCGGGTGTTTAGCACACTGTCTATTTGTGTATTTCGTTTACTAGTATTTTGGTTCCTCACGTCAATCATTCAGCATTATTTGTCATGTGTCTCGCGTAGTGCACATCTGTTTGTGTGCCACAGTACTCCTATGGATATCGTACTCGTACCGCAGCTTTGACCATATGCCTTGGCACATCTTTAAAAGGCGCGTTTCTGGTACCGTTTGCTTCCGCTCGTTGCGGTACACGTGCCGAACGATGTGGCCAGCGGCTGCATACTGCTCCTTCTGTATAAGCGAAATGGCAAGATACAGCTGACACCGGGCAACGAGAGATGGATCGCCCAACCGGAAGGCCAGCTTCATTTGGTGCAGTGAAATTTTACCCGCCGTGTCGGCACAGGCCGGCTGATAATTGCCCAGAGCGGAGAAGGCACCACCGAGCGTTGAAAGCCATGCCATCAGTTCGGTTAGTTCTACCAATTCCCATATCATGCGGACGGCACGTTCACCCCTGCAAGTCAGTTGAAATATAGGATGGGTAAAATCAAAACAACTTTGGGGTATAATGGAAAAAAAAATCCCAAGCCTTACCAATGGTAATCTAAGTGCTCTTTGGTGGGAGGAACAAGTTTTATGATGCGTGTGTTGGATGGATACTCCCCACAGCTGACCAGTGCACTTGCCACTTTAAGCCGATAGCGGAGAAAGAATCGTAAGTTAAGCAAAAAATCTACCAACTGGATCGGTTCGGTTGTGATGTTCGACGGAATGTTTTCGGGTTGGGTTCGTTGTTTTCGTATCCGAAGGGTGTTTTCTTGAAGGAAGCATTTCTCTACACTTCCAAAGTAATCACAAATGTAGAAAAATATCTTTGCCATCCGAAATGTGTGTGTAATTGAACGGGGAACGGGTTGTGCAGATTTTGCCGCAAACGAGTTTGTTTTTGTTATTATTTGAAGGGTTGATGTACTTGACGTTGATCGTTTGTTTAGTGTAGCTAGTTGAAAGGTTGACCTACGCTATTCCCAAGCAACGTTTTGTGTTTGTCACAAAGAGGAACATAGAGGGCGCTCTCTGTATGAGTTTGGTGTTTGAAATGGTCGGTTTTTGGTGATAACATGGAGAATTTTTTAGAATCTGTTTTAACATAAGAAATATCAAAGAAGGATGGAATGTATTTTTTAAGAATAATGTTCAGGGTGCATTTCACCTCCGATGCAACAGCGAGATGTTATGTAGTTGTTTAGTTCGCATGATAATGAATGCATATTTTCTTGTGCAATATTGATTCAAATGGCAAATTAATGTTATCACATAAACGAATGAGGCAATCAATTAGTGGCATAATAATGGACTGTATGTGGTTAGGCATTAATTTGGCTACCAATTATCTTTTTTAATCTGTGTAAAATCACCAACTGGAACATATGAATTTTCAACGATTATCACAAACACACAAAAGCACTTACTAACATTTATTTGCTTACTTTATTTATCCGTGAGCTATATATTTGCTCAGCACGCTGAAATCGTATTAATAAATATTGGTACAAAAGTAGAGCTCTTCAAGCCGTGGGGTAGAAGATCAGATAGAAGACATCTGCAGTTGAAGACCTAAAGTTCACAAAGGTCTGCACTGATTGATTCTTAAGCGTAAATGAAATGTTTTGCACCATACTGCAATTCTTTTGCTTTGCACAATCTTATCTTCTGTTGGTAAGTTGATCCAAAAAAAGGTAGTGCTTATTTAAAAGAGAAGTATATAGGGAAAAACATCAACATCAAGTTCCATATCAACTAGCTGAGCGTATGGAAGTTACAGTTGGCAACGGACATGAATATACAGAAATGGTTAACCTAGCACACTAACCTTTACTGCACCCCATCTGCATCCATGTTTGTCTGTTCCCTAGGCCCTAAAACCTAACCTAAAGCCAAACCTAACGCATCCCATTATGTTTTATTATCTGGTCCGATCAATATCTCTCCAACCGACGATATACTACCCACACCGTGCCAGCCAATGACTCCGATCGGTCTCTAACAACTGTGCCCTTGCACCAGAGGAGCGGTTAACCCTGGACAAGGAGTTGACCCGATCGAGCCCACTGTTCGATGACACCAGACACCGGAATGTTGTGGATACTGTTTTTGTTCGTCGGACACACGTTCGGACCGTTTGCTTCGTTCATCGTCAAAAACCGGCTACGGCCGGCCGATGCGGCGCAAAGGGTCTTCATTAGCGCAGTAGGTAGTAGAGCTGGAGCAGTATCAGACCGACGATTAGAAACACCGTTGTGTTCACGATTAGCTCCTTCTTGCGCATCGCTTGGCGGGCTCGCTTCACGTTGTTTAGGTCCTCCTTGAAGAAGTATTTCTTCAGCCCTGGCACGGCAACCTCGAAATACAGACGCCAGCTGTAGTTCCGATTGTCGCACGGGTACTGCTGATGATCTACTGGGGTCATGCTGTCGATGGAGAAACAGTAGAAAGAAGATGGCAAGGGTTAGATCACTGCAAATTGTTGAGGGGGGGGGATATATTTGATAAAATGCATTATGTGGGAATAGATTGAAGCCGCAACTACTAATTGGAAGCATCGGTTAACACATTTGATCTTTCGGTCGCTAATTAATCGTTTGCACGAGGGGTAATTATAGGAGGTTCGGAGCAAAGTCTCGATTACCTAAATAACAATAATAACGATACGCAAGCAATAGAGGACTCATATCAGTTGGACTCTTTTTTATCTACTACCACGATGAGTATATGAGGTAAAGCAATTTGAAAAATTGTTGCCGTCATTAACCATCGGAACTCATTAGGAGTTGAAATGCATAATAAGCAAACAAAACCGGTGTGTATACTTTCCACAAAGTCTCTCTCCCAAAAAAAAGGTCGTCCGACAGATGATCGTTTTTGCTCTCTTTAATAGTGTGCCTTCTTAAACTTTTGCTTTGCCTTTGACCAGCTTCATGGACGAAGTTTTTTGGATGTTTAATGCTTCCCACTCTATTATCACAGACCTAACTGACGTGTGTGTGCCGTTGAGTAGTTTCATTACCAGATTACATTACAAGCTTTTATGCGCGACACACAAGCAGCACGGTTTTTACAATTGCGTGGACCCATTGCCAAAGCAGCAGGTCATTAGCATGGCATTCATTACCAATCACAGTTTCGAGATAGTGGCTGGGATGAACGGTGACCTGGAATGGAATTCCCCGCACAGATACTTACGCCAGATACAGGTCCTTCATGTTCTGATTGTCGAAGAAGTACGTGGTGTTGGAGAACTTCTTCACCGTGGCAACGACCTTATCGATCTTCATGTACGTATCGACTAGACGCGGCTTCTCGCCGCGGAACTTCAAGGCCATGTCCATGAAGTAGGCGGGCAGATAGTGTAGCACTAGCGAGTACAGCCGGAACATGATCTCGTTGCTCGAGGCGAAGGTGATCGGTCGGTAGATGCCCGTCAGGAGCGGATGCTTCTTGCACGCCTTCTCACACTCACGTCTTCGTTCGTCTGTCGGAAAAGAGGAAAGCGAAAATTGGCAAAAACAAAGAATCGTGAATCACAGATATCCTGGGGACGGAACTGGGCACACTTACCGAACGTTAGTGGATTGTCGGTGGAGCTTACACAGTTGTACACCAGCAGTTCTGGTTCCTGAGCTCTAAAAGGAACAAACATTGCAAAAGCGCGCTATAATTACACCCGAAAAGCTAGTCGATTGCGCCCAAATCCATACCTCTCGATGTACGTCTTCCATCCGACGGCAATGATCGCGTTCGATACGTAGTCCACCGGGACGGTATCGATCGTCACCTCCGGATCGATGTGGCTCGTGCGGATAAGCCCATAGTACCAGCCGATGAACGTGCCGTTTGTGCCGTAGATCGAATCGCACCAACCGGGTATCGGTTCGTTCAGGCTGGCCATGACGCAGGATGGGCGCACGATGGCGACCGGAAAGTGTTGCCGGTATTCGAGCGTCATCGCTTCGGCGAGCGCCTTCGTGAAGGTGTACGTGTTGGGCCATTTGAGCGAATACTTGATCACGTCCTGTATCAACTTCTCGTCGTCGAGATTGGCCAGGATCTTTTCCGGGTTGTAGTCGATCGGGTAGACCCGCTCCTGAATGTGTTCGTCGTAGCTGTTCGAGTATGCCGTTGAAACGTACACGAAACTCTGCGATACATACACATGAGGAACAAGTTGTTTTCATAATGCTGTGAAGGTAACACAGACAATAGGTGTGAGGTACGTACCTGCAGGTTTTTGGACTGGCGGCCTATCTCTAGCGCTGTTCGCGTGCCAGCAAGATTGATCGTGATTGCCTTGATCATTTCTTCGTCAAACTTTACCGTGGCCGCAATGTGCAGGATGACGTTGGTGTGCTCCTTCAGATAGTCCAAGCTTTCCGGGCACAGATCAAAGTTGGGCTTCTCGAGATCGCCTTCGATCACACGAATCCGGTCCTGATAGTTGGGATTCCTTTTGGCCAAGCGTTCAAATATCTGGAAGATGCAGAAAGGGAAGTTTCTAGGTTAGGTTCTAGCCAGTCGTCATGTCGGTTTTCTTCTCGATGCTAATCCAATCCAATTCCTTTCCTTTCTATTTTCTGTACTACGTAAGTCCAACCAAAGTTGGACAGCCAACGTTTCTACAGCTGACATATGAACCAAGCTGACTTGATTGCACAATTAGTGTCCGGACTTCGGGGGGTGGTACGATGCTTACCAGCTTCCAAAGTTCATGGTAAGGTTTATGCTTACCTCCATCAAATGGATGTCCAAAACTCAAAGAAAAAAAAGGTTAAAGGCACTAAAACAAGCACGCATAGGTTATAAGATCGTCGAAAAAGCCTCACGGCTGTCGGACGGTGTGAGTCAGAGCGAAGGGAAATTACTTTCCGTTTCAATAATTAGAAGCCAATCGGATCGGTCGGTGTCGGAGGTGATCGTCACCTTTTGTGTGCGTGCGTGCGCGTGTGTGTGTATTTAGTTGGGTAAGCGCTATGATTATCTTTTCGTCCATTTTGTTAGCGAGAATGATTGCCATATTTGCCACCAGCGGACATACCGTGTACCGTGTGGCCCTTATTCCGATTCGCTGTACAGCTAAGTATGTTATCATCTCTGCCCGATCGCTCAAAATCGGCCGATCGAATGAAATGAGGCTGACGAACAGTTTTAGTTGATGTGTTTATCGTGGAAGTGTTTTTGACGCTTCGGGCAGTCAACACGGTTTGTCAATTTGATTTGCGCTTTTGCGTTGTGCTCGCGCCACGAGTGTTTTAGGTCAAAGATCGGTTTTTACGATTGTCCAATAATTCAACCGTTTATCGTTTAATGGAGGGCCAAATTAGATGCACACTCACAACCATTAATCATTTACTACAATAAGTTCCAGCGATTGCTGGGCTTCTTTTGGCGTGGCCTGCTGAAAGAAAGTTGCTGCATTCGGCGCGCCGTTCTTTTAACATTGTGTTAGGGCTATCTTTTGAGCAGTTTGAAATGTCTTAAACATGTTTATTTATTAAAACAAGTTTGCAGTGGCTTCAGTTTTCGTTTTTATCCTGTTTTTTTTGGACAAAACTCCGCCCGTTACTCCGAACACAGTCGCACATGCACTAAATTACATTCGCGCGCCCGCCAATAAAAAAGGCAACATTTGATTGCCTCGTGCTTAATTGCTATCGTTTAATCAGCTTTTGTTGCCGTGCTTCTCGTGCAACATATATTTGGTTTTGATTTTGGCACCAATTTCGTCGAATTTTTGCCATAAAACGTCGAGTTGCCTATGTCTGTCTGTCTGTTTCTCTTATTTGATTCACCGACCAGCAAGCAAGGGAAGATTGCGCTGCACAGGTGATCTAATGGTAAAGTAATAAATCCTCGTAATACCCTTTAGCGACTAAACCCTTGCATTCGACACGAGATTCTCTTGGGAAAAGAGAATTCTTGTACCCAAAACTATCGCGATATGATTGACGGAGAAGGCTTACGTTTTTTACACATTGTCCTGTACCGTTTCGACACAGGCATGACATAACTCCTAATGGATGTCCATTAAAAATTGTCAGCCATACCTACTGCCGGTATGTGCCGGTTGAAAGAAAGAGAGATTAAAAGGGGAAGAAAACAAAAATAAAATAATAAAGAAAAGGCTCCCCCGTACCTAGGCCATATAGCTTATTCCATTTGTCCTCATTTTGCACTGTCGTGTCACTGTCAAAACTGAGCCAACTTTTCACCGATTGAATTCCCTGGTGGCGGCGTTTGTTTGCTATACATTTGTTGCCGGTTTGTTTACTCACCGTTCTTGGCGGCCGTCTAGTTTGGGGGTTACCGAAAAGTGGCCTTAGTGTGAGTGTGTGTTTTGTGTCCACAATTAAGGTCAGTTGAGTCGCAAAGTAGCGAAAGCGATCATGCAAGATTTCCGACTACTAACAGGTTCGCGCAAAGTTTGTGAGGTTAGGTGTGTGTGTGGTTCGAAATTTTGAATTTGATAAATTCCGGGTACTAGTCACGCTACGTGTTCCGGATGTTGTGCAGTAATGGCGTAACGATGTAGTTAGTGTGTTCGAGAGAGTGTCGTACAGTTTGTGTGATCGTGTGAGCTTCCCGGCTGTTGCTGCTGCTGCCGCTGAGGGAATGGATGGTGTTTTTGCTCCAACATCCGACGGGACCGTGCGCGATAACGAACGAAAGGGTCATCACTTAACGTGGAAAGCTTCATGCCCGAACCCGCTTACATAACGCGACCAAAACGCGAATGCACTAGCGATATGGCGTAGTAAAGTAAGATCTTACTTTCTTGGGTGGTACGACCGTCACCAGGTTACCAGATTACACGATTGTGCTGTCGGAATTGGAATTATTCAGGTGCAGAAGAAAACGCAGTGTTTTCCATTTTCTTTACAGCTCACTGCACTCCGTTGCATCGTTGATAAAATGCAATCGAAGTTGGATGTCCCAAAACCAAAAACGAAAACAAAAAATCGACCAATTGAGTAACGATAAATTTTGCAACGTTCGTTTGTTTTCTTCCTTTATCGAGTATTATATCAACTCTCTCTTTACCGCTTGCAAGTTAATTAGAAGCAGTTCTTCATATTGTCAACAGCAGCTTAACCTTTTCTGATCACCAATAAAGAAGGACGTACGGTTTGTAGTCGGCGGTCCTAACATCTAGTCGGGCGGAGTTCGTGCAATTCGGTGCAGGGCACGTTCGACGATTAACACCAACGAATTGACCGATTCGGCAATAAACAAAACAAGGCAAGAAGAACAAGACGGTCAAACCGAAAGTATCACTCCTCCGGTCCGAACTAGTGAAACATGAAACAGTCGAGGAAAGAGTAGAAAACTGGTTTTATCCGTTAGATTAACCGTTGTCCCCACCAGCAAAAAAAAACGAGAGGAGAGATTAGGTTAGCTAATATGATTGATTTTGAGAAATGTTCCGCTGGCGTCACTCTTCACAAGCCCCTAGTATTAGTGTCCAGGCGAAGAAGGTGATGATCAACCAAAAAGAAAGAGAAGGCAATCATATGGTTCCCTGGAATGCTACGCCCCAACCAAACTGGAGCCTAGTAAGGCCGGCTCTGATGGCCACTGTCAGACGCCATAAAACTGAACTTTGACACTGTCCACGCGTTTTAGTATGTGCATACTAAAGTAGGGCCCCTGCGCATGAGCAGTATTTTGTTACGGTGAACTTTGTTCGTTCTGTTTTTGTTCGCTTTTCGTTGTTGCATCGATCGGATGCTGCATCGATAATTTATGTTCCCAAATCCTACGATGAACCCTTTGACAACAAACGTTTCGACGCTTCAGACGAGCTGTGCATTTTGTCATTATAAACATATGCTTTTGACATTATAAAACCCAGTCCCTCCGTACGGTTGAGGGACACTGTCCTACCGAATCGTAGCGCTAGACGTTTTGCCTTCTTCAAGCCTTCAGATGTAGGTTTTTTTTTCTGCTTCCTTCTGTTATAACTAACTGACAGACGCCATCTTATCGGCAAGAATTTGTAAGATGGTGAACCTCTTCGGCTGAACCTGATCAGTTTCACTCTGGTGTGGATCGTTCGAGAAGATGCTTCGAAGTATTTGACCTTCGAAATGTGGACCCAATCCGTGCGGAGGTGAGTGTTTGGAATGTTTGGACAAAGCGTTAGCATGACGTGATCGGTTTCGTCTGGGGGGACGGCTGGGTTGGTATGGTGAGCCGAACGCAACAGAAAAGAAAAGCCAGGAACTGATTCTGATGTCTGGTTTGGAACTATTGGAAACTGGTTTTCAAGTGCAGCTTGCCAATTGACTAACCCAAGCACAGAGACAACAGTGCTCGTTTGCTTTGCATTTTATGGGTAATTTGCGTTGTTTCCTTCTTTCCATTTAGGGAAGATTTATCTTTATTCTCTGTATTTACGGTACCATTGAACTGGTTTGTTTTAATCAGAATTTACTGTCTCGAGTCTGAAATTGGTCATTTAACAGAGAAACAGAGAGAATATGTTGTAGAACTATACGTAGCTTCGTAGGTTGTGTTTGTAAGCGATTCAGAATCTTATCTTACTTACTACTCCATTTCCTGTTTCTACTACTACTTCTATTAGCCCAATAAAACACGAGCACAATAGACCTGGTAGCGAATTTTGCTATGAAATAATAACCGTCATCGTTTCGAGTTGTTATCGGTGTTAAAAGATCAAATTATGGTAATTATCCTAACACAGCCTGGGAGCAAAAAACAGAAGCTTTAAAACGGTATCTACCGTCAAGTTTGTATGCGCAAAGCGATTCATTCATGCTGTTCATTCAAAGTTAGCAGAACTCACTTAAAATAAACACCCGATGCAAATGTAAATGTTATGCGAGGATCGCTCTGCCTCCGATATACAGATATCTTGACACTTTGTAAATCTAAGCTTGACAAGACAAAAGGCAACCGTTTCCGAAGCATCAGGGTTAATGTATGTATCCACAAATGGGACAGCAGTTTTAGCACAACTTAATTTAAGCTTTACTGTAAAGGTTGGCTAGCTTAAGATTGAATAGTAGCAATATCCTAGGCGTCGCGTGCCTTTAAGACCATTCGAGGGTGTCTGTTCCGGATTTGGTTGTTGTTGTTCGATATCCACTGCTCTCCTTTCGGCTGTATGGAATTCCATTTGGTGCAAAATTTAGCTTCTATTAATGTATGCAAATTCATTCGAACAGTCTCGAGATCGAATGCTTTTTTGTTTCTCACTCGCAAGAAGGTGGATGCACTTTTGTCTTACTTGTGAGTTTGTGTATGTCAATGTTTCGTATCACAAAATGTGTCTACTCTCTCCATCGTCGCCCACAAATCGGTATCACTGTTCCGAAACGCAACACCGCAAGACCAGCTGTCATCGTGCAATTTTTCGACCGTCCGATGAACCGGTCCACGATCGAAACGAAAGTAAAAAACAAACCACCAAATCAGCCTTTTGTTGTTGTTGTTGTTGTTGCCTACATAGTGTTGGGAGTGTCTTTGTGCCGAACCTGTTTGGTAGGTTTGAAGGTAGCTTAAGTTTTGCTTCGACTATGCAAATTAGTGCGAGAATCTTTAGTGATTTATGTGTATGCATTGCTGTGTGTTCGAGAATCGGTGATCACTGTTCTGGGTCGGGGAAAAATGAGCTCTTGGTTGGCTGGAATAATTAGGGTAACGCAAGGAACGGTAGAACAGGGAGCGTATTACTAACTGGTTAGATCATTAGTGTGCTGCTGCTGAAACACGCATTGAGAGATGCGGAAACTTCCGATACCAAACACTGCGCCATCGTTCGTTTGTGTATGGAAAAATAAATTCTCGGCCCAACCGTCATCGATGCTCGCTATCAAACAATTGCTGCTGTGTGGTGCAATTAACATTCTGTCACTGTCACTGTCGGGTGCGCGATCAGGTACGATCAAAGCAGCACGCGCACTGTTTGGAGTCAACAAAGTCGTACGTCCATGTTTGTGTGGGTTTTATGCCCGGGGAAGCAATATCAAGGTTTCTCCTTCGGAATTATGGAGCACCAAGCAAAGCTCTTTATCGACGAATCTTCTTCTTCTCTGGCTCTACAACCTCGGAAGGTCTTGGCCTGCTATTTCTAGCTTTCTATGACTTGGTTTTACCCGAAGCTGGATAGTCAGTCCTGCGTACGGGGAGGCGGTCCGCCGGGATTCGAACCCCGGTCCTGCCGTGTGAAGACCGGCGCCGTTATCGTATACACCACCGGGCCGCCCCGATCGACGAATAAGCTGCAAATTAAAATTTCAATCTCTCTCTCCCTTCTATTGGCAGACTCTAGCGAAGGTCCAAAATGGAAGAATTTTTGACGTTTGAATTATAAATTCCAAACCACATTAATTAGTCCTTCATCTTCCCATCATCATCAGAACACGTGGTAATTACATAGAGCAACACACACACATACAGGTAATGGATTTCCAAAACTCTACCAAATCGATGTCACGAACGGAGCTCATCGTACGATTCATTTCCGGCCGTGGCGCAGGTGACCATCGCCTTCGTCCAAAATCGTTTTTCCCTTTCGGTGCAGTCAAGGCTATCGACGATTCTGGGCCTCCTTCGCGTCATTTTTGGGAGCGTTAGCGACCAGTGACCAGTGACCTACTGCTAACGGCAAAAACGGAAGAACTAGTTGTGGCCACTACCATCACCACCACCAACACCATAATTTATGTGTCGTTTCATCGTGTCAGCATGGTGTAGACTGCTGCTACCAGTCTTGAAATCAATTAATATATCGGACAAACGAATCGGCTGACTAGGCAAGCTTATTAAACTTATATCTTGTGATGTACTTAATTGTATGGAGTGAAGCATAGTGAAGATTTTGTGCGATTGGATACATCATCTGATCATGTTTCTGTTCACTACTTACTACACAGTCTCTGAAGGGAAACCTCACTTTATCCTTTGTCATAAATTGTGTCTCATGGTGTGGTTGTTGATGCTAACTTCAACCGAAAACCTCTTGTATTGCCTGCATCTGATCAACATCGATCAAAACCTTCGACCTCCTGCTGTGTTTGGGTACTGTGCGTTACCGGACGCTGAAGCTCAGTTTTTTAACATCTCTTTGAGACATCTCACTTTCTCTCCTGCTGGCGACTGATAGTTCGTTTTCCGGATTCCGGTTGCCTCACACGTGCGGGTTGGCCAAAACGCCAAGGAACGTTTGAACCTCGGGGCCCGGTTGCTTAATACCACGACCCGCTTCATACCGGGTGGGGCTAAACGTAATCGGCGAACTGAGAAATTGATTTGATAGTCACGATCGATCGACTACTTTCGCGGCGCTCGTGCAGCCGTTAGTTCGTTTTCGAACGTTTTTGAAGTGTGGTTGATTGATTGGCGTACGAATCAGCATCACCAACAATGTACCACCACAAGCGGAGTTCGGTGTGGAAGGGGGGGAGGGTAAGCATTTATATGTATATAAAAAAAAATAACCAAAAGGTGATGAAAGATGTCAGAGTGCGAAATTATCTAGCCTTATTAGCTCGCTAGACGCTGTCGAACCGATTTAGCAAACGCTACCCGTGTCGGTGGGAGTTTGTTGATTTATGACGAGCTGTAGAAACTCGACCGAAGCCGCCACCGTTGCAGATGGTCAGTTACATATCTTGAGCCTGAGTGCACGTGGTACTTCAAGCTGGCAAAGTGTCAGTGAAGCACATGCGGGGCACATTTTTGCGAGAACAGCACAAAAGTTGTAGTGCTTAAGTGCTCACAAATGGGGGCAATGCTATAAGGCTAGTTGGACAACTTTTCAAACCACCTGTGTGCCGACATTCGCAGTTTTTTTGGTTTGTCGAATGTCGATCTCCCTTAAGGGGTTTCGCGACACATTCCT
>KZ063449.1:14498-42831 GCA_002091835.1 Anopheles maculatus | reverse complement strand
TTCTGTCAAACGGTAGCCACAGGAGTGAAATAGTGTAGTAAGGGAATGTTTTATTGCCACCCGTTAATTGCGCGGGTACGATTGCAACTCTGGCCTGGAGGCGGGCGACGTTCACTGAAAGATCAATATAAGCGACAGGAGACGATTTGAACGAGTCATAAATATTAGCAATCGTTTAAATGGTCGATGGCGATCGCGTTTGAAACGGTCGCTTACGCACGGCTTTACTGCCTGTGCGGTGTGCATTGTTTGTAAACACTTTTATTGATCGAGTGCAGCAGAACGGCGGTAAGTACGGAGGAGCAACGGCCCTGCCAATCAAATGTGGTGGTAGTTTATTTCCAGACGATCTAACGGTGCGACGACGGTGAGAAGTTTTAACGTTGTAGCGTAAGTTTTAGCACCAACTGTACAGCAGTGTGTGTGTACTTAATGATTCAAAAAGAGTCGTCTACAAAAGTTCCAAAACCGTATTTTCCCACAATCTGAGATCTATGAACCACGCACCTCCGATCGTTAGTCCACACGCAACAAATATGCGAAAAGCAGAGTCATAACATCACACAACCAAATAGTAGAGAAGGGACACAACAACAGAAAAAGATCCCTCTACCATCCATCACTAATCGTTTGATTGGCAGATGAAGAAATTCACACCATACTAGCCACTAGTTGACTTTCTCGGTAGGTCCTACTATACATTTAACGCATCGGATGCGCGCTCCTCGACTCATTTAATCGACATTATTTGAGTGATTTGTTTCCACGATAAACAGACACACACACACACACACGAACTCCTCTCGTATTGTTTATGCAATCTTTCTCGTAAAAACAATCGCTCAAAACCGTCAATCGATGTCCGTAAGCAAACAAAAGATTTCAATGCCCGATAAGCTACGAACCTTTGGTTATGAGACGAACGTATGACATGGTGAAGCGTAACAAATTATTCTCACTCAGAATTTTCTCACAAAACGATGCAATCAAAGCTTTAGAATAGTGAATATATAGAATAGCTGTTGGAAATGACGCCTAGTCCACTGACTGCTACCAGGGGCGACAGGTTTCCGGGCAGGAGAGTGCCCTCGCATGCCACTGTTCGTTCGTGTTTTCGATTGCAATCACTTTAGCGTTTTTTCCACTATTTATCTTTGCTTTCTGGGACTGACTGAGCAAAAGATCAGCGGAAGGTGCTGATGGTCGCGGATGGAGGAGGCCACCTTCATACTTCACACGAGTGTGGTCGAGTCTAGAGCGTTACAGATCGATCTCACCCGATTACCAATGGAAGAAACCCGCATTCATCTAGGTGATGGCGCCAAATAGTGAAGCAAAAAAAAAACGTTCTCTTCCAACGTGCTCCCACTAGAACTGGAGCGAATGTGTTGGCGACCTACTTTAGGCGCGTGATACAGAATAGGAATCTGACTCTAGCCACAAAAGGGTTCGCTTGCTAAAAGACCTTGCCGGCACTGAACAGCAAGCGTCTTGACCCAGTGATCCGAACGGCCAGTCAGCCAGCCCAAGAGTCTCCGATCACTGCACGTAACGCTGTCGCGGGTGCGTAACGGCGTCGAAAGATAAATGCGAGAAATCTCAGGGTCAAACGGTGATGCGATGATAAATCAAACAACGATCAGTCCATATCGTTACAGGTGACAAAGCAGCTATTTTTTTATTTTGCATAGCTTTGAAGCTTTGTGTCAATTTTAGTGATGGAACCGATGGGGTTGTCACTACTCCCCCAACTGTACAACCAGTCGGACGAAGCAATCTGAGGCAATCCGGTTGAAAACTGCGTCGCATTACGCGCGTGTGTCCCAACTGTTTGCTTAGCCCCCACTGTCCTATTTATGCGTACAGGCGTAAGGCACCGCATAGATTGATGCTTCTGCCCCGAAAACTGTTTCATCCCGTTTGTGTGTGTGTGTCTTTTTTTTTTGCTCTTGAATGCACGATGCGGTACTTTAACCCACTACCCGAACAGTTACAGTCAATGTACGGGCCGGACGGGCTTATGCTCTGCGTTCGGGGTGTCACTTTTCCCTTTTCACATCACACCGAGGGCGACAGCAGCATGATCATGGCGGACGATCATCACCATAGGAGCGTCGTCACCGTGGCCTGCTGCATAATCAATAATTGTGTAACACGTGTTAATTGTTTCGCGCCTACTTTTCGCTTTCTGTTCCGTTTGCTCGGGAAACTGGGTGGCTTTACATTACGGCGAGAAGATACTTTTTGGGGGTAGAGAAGTCTAACATTGATTTTGTGGAAGAAAGGAAACCAGGAAAACAGGAGGGTTGGCAGATCCCGCCGAAAAGCAGAAAAAAAACGCACATACACACGGCCACGAAACTGTTGCCGATAAACTAAACGGTGCCAGCGTAGAAAGTGTTTGCCCGGTCGACTCTAATGAGGTCGTGTTTATACTGTCGGGCCCGAGCTTTGACTCATATGTCCGGTGTGTTTTTGGGGGTTTTGGTAAAAGTGTTTAACGACCTTACAAAAAATCGTAATGGGCAAATTAAGAGCAAAAAAAAAACCGAAAAATAGTTAGACGGAAGCAGTGTGCCATTATGAATATGGAATACTGACCAATTCCAAGAAGCTAATCCATTATTGATGAACCTTGATGGTTGGTGGTGGCCAGTTTTTGCTAGCCTTTTAGCCAATTTGCTTTTCTTGGTAATTATTTTTCTGTGTTGTGTTGTGTGAAGTAGTGTGTCTGTTTGGTGGTTTCGCCCAGTGTGTCTACAACAATCCTTGGTCAGCTGCTGCTCTGTCTCTTAATGTACGATATTTGCTCTTATCATCCCACTTTCGCACCCGATCGGGTTTTGGATATCGGGGCAGAGTTACTTTCAATTTCGCTCCATCAAACTGTAAACCTGGGCTATAAATATTTTTCTTACGGCTATGATTGTCCACTAGGTTCTGTTAGTCTGCAGTGAGAAAAGACGCTACCTCTTGCAACAATCTGTCGGCCCACTCTAAGGCTTCGGCTTAGGTAGTCTTTTCGGACGAGTAAAACTATCGAAATTATAAAGAGCTTTCGCAACCTAGCTCGACCCCTAATCTTACTATACGACTTTCCGCCTCTTCGGCCACACAAAATGCACACACCAACTTAGCCACCGTTCAAAATGCAATCGGCATCAGGTTACGGCAGTGAAGTCACGCATTGCGTAACACTTTAAATGGAACCTGCGGGCAGCCTGGTCTCGATCGGAACGGTTGCGGATCCATTTGATTGAAAGCCCTTTTGGATGCGGTCTTGAAGGTATGGGCGCTCTGAACAACGCGGAACGGAACCGTCGTCCAGCACTACTCACCGGCGATGCGCAAAGCGTCTTGATGCGCTGCTCGGGCAGCGTGTTCTTTTTCTCGCGCACCATCAAAATCACTTCCTTCACTTCGCACGTTCTGTTCGGGGCGGCAGGAGTATTTGGGACACGGTCACCAGATCGGCGTGGTGAATATGTAGAGCGAGAGAAGAAAAGAAACCAAACAAAACGATGATGAGTAAGGTGAATCGTGAACGCAAAACCTGGGAAAACAGCTCCAGTGTGTTAGGCACCAGAACCAGACCGCGCTTTAGTTTGGCGTGTCTCTTACCGAAGCAGCTTTTCCACCACAATCTTCCCGATGAACCCGGTACCACCGGTCACGAACACCACCTTGTCGCGATAGAACTCACTGATGCCGGACATGATTGGGCCGTGCTGGATCGTTGGATTGTTCAACAAGCAAAGCTGTGCGTCGATTTCACAACACTCACTAGTAGTTGGGTCACGCGAGACCCTTGCTTCGGTTTTTCTTGGCAGATGGTTCACACTTAAACAGCTCCAGATTGGCTGCGATCACTTGCAACTGGACGATACGATATGTAACACCACGAATTGGTTCACCACACCGAAACCCAAACGTTCTGTAGGAAGGCACCAGAGTCGCTTAGTATCCAACCCGTACGTCCACTAGCACCGAGCATCAACACCACCGTTCGCGTATCACTTTTCCTTCTTTGGTTGTGCGGAGCTGGCACCACCTGTTCGGTCCGACCGCTGGCAATGATCTGACGGTACGGTGTCCCAAAACGACCGTGCGCACCTAATGCCGCGCGAGCTGAGAGTAGAAGTCGCACCGAACACCGACGCTACCTTTATTCGTGGGAAATGACGTCCGGTGCCGGCCTTCCTTTTCGGTTGGAGCATTAGCTGTGGAGCCGATGCTGCTGCCGTTGGAGGCGAGCTTTGTGTGCGTGCGTGTGCGTGCGCGTGTGTGTGTATGCTGGAAATTAGCTACGAGGAGTTGTCGCGTGATATGTCTCATTTGGCCGAATGATGTGCGGGATAGTATGAAGGTACGAACAAAGCAAGAGTAACAAATGGGACGCACAGATACGCGATGAAGGTTAGGATATTGGGTTGATTTTTTGTACATGTTTTGGAACATGCGAATCGTACGATCTGATGAGCTACCACTATTCGTTTGTGTTGGGTGATTTTCATGGTTTTGCCCTAAAGCAGAGCAGGATTGGTTCTCACAGTTCTCGACTGTAGTAGATCAACTTGAAAGCAATCCCACTACTAACTATTGCCGATCGATGAAGGTACATCACAGAACTCTCATGTGGATTAACGGAAGAAATTGCAACTAACTTCAAATTGCGTTTCTGGATAAGAAAAGAACTTTGTTGGCTTGATGTTATTGCATTTGAAGTTTGCTTCTGTTTTACCAGCTATTGTTTGTGTTATTCTGCGACTTAACAAACAAACAGCACGTATCGTAGAATCGTACGCAAACGTTAAGTCTATTAGTTTATATTTCGACGCTGACACAGGAAGGAAGTTACTTCGCTCAGTTACTTGGAAACTTGAGGTAATGTGAGATTTCCCCGTGTGAAATATTTTTGTTTATGTTCGGCCTCCTTTTTTTTCTCTCCAAATTTGTTGTCACTTATGTTTACTTCCGCTTTTCTTTCGGGGTGTGTATCGAAAACAAAAGCAAGTCCAACAAACAGTGTACGAACCAAAGCTTTCTGCTACTAGGCCACACTGCTAGACGTAGTGCAGCCTGAACGCCTGAACGATACGAACTATTTTAGCGCTGTGTTGTCGTCCATGGGTGTAAATGCGAAAAGTATTGCAATTGATGCTGTCCACACAAAAAACAGACATTGCCAACAATAAGTTTATTGCCAATTGGGGGGCCTGTTGGGTCATTCTGCTACAAACCGGCAGCCGGCCCACAGTTACGGTAACGCTTTATGGCACAGGTCCGAGTCCGAGATACGTCCGAGCGTCGAACACTTTCATCGCAACAGGCCACATTGCAACAGGTTTGCGGATTCGCGCTTTTCCAGACCAAAATCTTCAAAAACGGAATCCATCGGAGCACATCGGACAAGTTACAATTACACACACACACACATACACACACACACACAGCACTGTCCAGTGTGGGGGACACAACAACAAAAAATGGAGGATGAAATGTACAGAATGCGGTACCCAGGTCGTTGCTGGCGTTTTCGGTCTTTCGCTCGCCATCTGCGCGCGTTACACAGGGTTTGCCCTAGAAACTGATCGAGAGAGAAAATTCGTATCGCATACCGCACATTTCCTTCGTGCGTGAACTCTGCCGTGCATGCACCTTTTGCCTAATGGCAAGCCGAAATGGCGAAATCACGATCCGGCGGGAAGGAACGCTGGGTTGAGGGGTTTTTGTTTTTCCGATATGGTAATGAGCTAATTATAGGATCACGGTTGAGTGAAAATTTGACTTTTTAAGTAAGTAGCAGAAGGCGTTATTTCGTCATTCGCCAACGCTACGCAAACATAAAAATGGCTGAGAACCGTACGTTATCAAACTCATGACAATCCGCTTTTTTTTTTTGCTTCGCACTTCATGAAGAATGCAGACAGTAAATAAATAAGGAACGGGTATCGGTAGCCACAGAAAAAAAGAAGGAATCCGCACTAAGCAAATAATTTGCATCAATAACATAGATCATCGCTTCAAACCGCGTTCGCTATCTGTCAATCATGTTGGAACGAAAATTTCCAAAGTCATTGTCTTAAATTCTTGACCAGCTTCTTGCTCCGTGCTGTTTGTGGCCAACTCTGTCAGGACGCACACCTGTAGTAGTGTTGGCGGGTAGCTGTTTTTACCCAGTTCAACGTACACAAACTATAGTGACGCCATTTGTCGTGTGCGTCGCGTCTTTGCAGTGCGCCCCGATGCATACCAAATAGTTTTATGAAACGGCGGACGAAATCCCGCACCGAACAGCGCATGGTGGATACGGCAGTGTGGGTCATAATTATAGGATCACTTGCGCAAAAAAGGGAAAGATCAGTGTGTGTGTTTGGGGAACCGTTTAACCTTGAGTTGGGGAGTGAATTGATCTGCCTGGGATCAGTTTCTAGTTCTAGTTGCAACAAAAACTCTGCTTACCATTACTGCGCTGCTCTGGGTGGTGTTTAATACAGCGTCATGGTTCCTGATGACTGGAGTATCCTGTAATTTTGCTGCCAGTAGGAAGCGAGCGATTGCAATTAGTATTGCTTAATGCTATCTGCATAATGGAATACGCGAATAACCTTCTGGAAGGTCGTTCGTTGGTAGGAGTGGATAGATAAGCGCGATCGTTCGATCGTCCGGGTTGTCCGATTTTTAGACCACAACTCTTTGCTACTCCGTACGGGAATATGTATGTCGTTTCAAGTGTATTGAGCAGGCTGAGCGTTGTCAAGCAACAGGTGGGGGAGATATGTGACGCACTGGTTGGTTCATTTTCGGTCATCTATGGTCGGCTAGCCGAAGCTAATGTGAGACTACTGTGAGCGCAATGGCAAAAAAAGCACGCTGGATCGTTTTTCATTTCTTAATCTTTAACGTACGGAAAGCTGGTTTTTTGTTGTTGTTTTGTTTGTGCTGAAGTTTCGGCGATGTGTCATGACATCGAGAATTAATTACTTTTTCGCGTAAGCTTGAGCCATTTTTGCGCTGTGCTCACTGTTCTTGTCGAAAATATCTTGTCGAACGTATCATTTTCGTCATCGGCGTTTGATGGTCATTTTGTTATATCCCTCGTTTTTTTGTGCTAATGACTGCAGTGGCTGCAGAAAATCGGGTTGTGCGATGGGTCATTTGTTTTCGAACTCGTAGCTAGAGACCAAAGCTCACCAAAGAGAACGTTTTCGGTGCGAGGAACAGCTCAATGACAATATTCGGACGCATGCGGAGCCGAGCGCTTAAGGGTCAGATGTGGGACACTAGAACCCACCACCAGAACAGTCCGTCAGTCACTCGTTCAAAGTCCAATCGATGGGTTTTGATCTATTACATTCTGTTACACCAAACCGGCTTCTCGGGCCGGAGCTTTGAAGGGGCGCATTTGTTTTGAAGCTAGCTTTGCACCCGAAAGCGGATTCCGGTTCCGTCTGGGTAATTGTTTGTACGTCAATGTTTGTGTTTTTGATCTCGTATCGGTGATGTTGTTGGTGACGTAAATTAAACCTGGCGCTTAGCTATTCCAGCCAGCTGCATTGTTTATTAATCATGTGTTGTTTGAAAACAGCGAAAGATTCAGGGCAGATTTCGTATCGAACTAGGAGCAGTTGTGTTCTGAGCGTTAGAGCATACGGTTGTGCAATAATGTTGACCTTGTGATTATGCAGAGTGGTTTTAAAATCATTTTTTGAAATCAATATTTAAACATTTGTTTTACTTTAACAGATTTTAACAGAAAATTTCTACCAACTCTAAAAACATTTTTATTTTATAAAATTAGAAAGTTCTCGATCAAAACTTTCAAACGAACTCCAAAATCGGAACAACCAGTCCATAAAAAGTGGTAAAAATCCTACAGGAATCAAACCGCTACACACTGCAGCATCTGCAAAAGTTGTCTTTCTTTTTGCTGTAACGTTCGTTTATCGTTTGGTGAAAGGAAATTGGTATTGGTGTCAAAATAAGGCACCTTTGGCGAAGAAGATTCCAATGCTCACGGTCATCGGATTGCCTCTTTGACATTTTATTCTGTTGGTGGATTCTACCCATACAGGTGTGTTCTGATGTTTGTATCACCAAAAATTCTAAAAATGTGTTCGCTGGCTTTGAGTTTTTGGCGTGTTTAAGTTTCTACCATTGCAAAATTTCCGGCTCGCACACTAGCTGGAAAGCGTGATGAGAAGAGCGAATATCCAAAAAGGTTCGTAAACCGGTCACCAGCACCGGGGCTTGATCGTGTGAGGAATCTGGTTATGCAAAATGTAATCAATGAAGGTGCAAGCTTCTCTGGCTCGAAACCTCTCACCCACACACACGTAGAAAAGTGAAGAAAATTTATTTTCCTTCCTGCGCGATCACTAATCTTCCTGATGTGGTGCAACTTTGGTATGAATGTTTTGTGTCTTGTGAACTTTGCCCGAAAGATCCGACAAATCCACTACACTATCGGCGCCTGGTCTAGCGGATCCTCTGTAACGGACGGAGATGCTTATCTTGCGGCCACAGTAGGACGGTGACGGTGGGCTGTTGTTGTATTGTTTTTAACGTGTGAGTAACCTTAACCATGAAAAAAACTGGCCAACGGTTCGATCCGAAATGGGGCTGTAGGTTGTCGCTTAAAATTAACTTTTCTTTTTGTCCTATTAATATTAACGTCATCGCGTTCGTGAGTTTATGAGCGCCTTTGTATATCTTAAGATGTCGCTCTCGGTGTGCTGTTTGTCGAACGACAGCATCGGTTTTATGCTCGATTTGCTCTAGCCGGTTGTGGGAGACGCATCGATCGTGCGATTTAGACCTTCGGGCTGGGCCCGCATTTATTAGTGCGACATTTGATGCATTCGGTGAAGGGATTTTGGTCAAGGTTGTCTAGCTTCAGTCTGGCTGAAAAACGGTCCGAAGAAATATGGGAAAAACTAGACTCCACCCTCGTTCTCTGCGAGTGAAACTCAACGGCCAGATGCGCGACAGATTTTGGTGTCTCAATTTTTTGAATTGATTTGAGTTTTCTTATTTGCTGGAAAAGGGTTTTTTTACTGTTTTCACGGTGACCTTTTATCTATAATAAAACATCCTACGCGCCGAAAGCCGTACAGCATGAGACGTACTAAACGATGCTGGATTTACGCTACATTGAACCGTGCGACATTGACGTAAAATAAACGCGGAAGGAAGAGACAGTACTGTGCGAGTATCAAGGGACAGATAAACATGTGTTTAAGCGGGTAAAGCTTACACCACATCCTTTCTGCAGACTTCCGGAATGAGCGGGTGTTTGGCTTTTAGCATAAATTATCAAACTAGTTTGTTGCCGACGCACAGTAATGGACGATGGTGGTTACCATGTATGAAGGTCATTTTATAGTGACATGAGTTAATTCGATTGTTAATGACCTTGAAAAGCAACCAAATGGGATAATATTATGCATTATTTGCTAGTAAAATTTGTTCAACCATGCAGTAGCTATCTCCTTTTCTATATATTGTATTATAGCTTCAATTATGTTTGTATTGGCTTTATTAAACAATATTAAAATTTAACATGGAACCTGATAATTTAAAAAGGCAGCTTCAACGAACACCGTAAAATTTAAACAAAAAGAATGAGGAAGAGCCAAAAATCCATTTTTAAACAACACTCAAAACACGTGCTCGTAAGCTTTCGCCAAAGCTTGAACAGCGCCATCTGTTGTGAAGCGTTTGAAGCATCGTATGTGGTACGCACAGCGAGAAATGCACATTCAACATTGATCGATATTAAAATTTAGCTATTTAATTCATAATTAAAACAAAATTGTCTTACTTTATTTTTTTCTTAATTATTGTTTGAATACTAGGGTAACATAAACTAATCAGATTTACTATTAGTTAGTAAAGGTGACATGTCTAGAAATAGCGAATTGTGATCGAAATAGAAGCCAAGATTTTCAGATTTCTTCTACAAATAAATAATGATAAAAAAACGAATATAAATAAGGAATACTTCTGTGATGGATAAGTTTTCTATTGTCACCCGACAGAATTCTTTATTGCAATGACGTCGTAACGAATTTGCCGTACATCTTCTAGCAACAATCTTTTATTCAAGTTTAATATTCTGTATATTCCTTGTATCCTGGGGTGTTTTGATGTTACCTGGCTAGTCAAAATTCGTCACATAACTCAGCCAACATAAAAAGAGACTATACATATTATAATACTGTCACTTTTCAAACATCCTAAGATAAAATAAACAAATTCCCTATGGTGCAATGTATATACTACCACATCAAATCCATGATATCTTGCTGACGAATACGTTTGACAACAAGCCGGCTCGTTTTGATTGACGCGGTCATGAGCAGTTCACGCCTAATGCCTACACGCGGGTTAACGAGTTACGCGCAGAAGAAAGAAACACCTTCTCAAGTCTTGATAAGGATCAGTTTTCGAAGTCGGCGCCCCACGCCATGCCACGTCCTTGTTTGCTGAAACCAACTCGGTGAACATCAAATTTTCCACGGTACTCGTACACTGGTGCGCTAATTAGCTTTCGACCTTTCTCGAATTGATGAGCAGTGTCAATCAAACGCGCACCAAACGCATGATCAAACGATCGTTTGCTGTGCGCATGAACGTGTGTCTTAAGCCTTTCGTTCTCCCGACGCGAATTGGCGTCATCGTTAGCTGTCTGTGCGTATCGTGTGTGAAAACGCACCGCCACGGTGTCCACTTGAGATGAGTGAAAATCCGTGTAAAGATTGCCACAGTGATAGTGCGGTGTACTGGATCCTTGGTGGTCCTTGTGTCACGTTCACGTTCAAATGCGTATCCTTCGAAAATGCGTGTGTGTTACGGCACGATACAGTGCCGTATACTGTCATCTGTCATCTCAAGTGGAAGCAGATCGTTTTCACACGCGACCCATTCCCTTATCGTTCTCCCTTTTTCCCTAGCCACATACGTGCGCCGGTGTTTACATGTGCGCAGTGTACGTTGAGGATCGCTCGAAACAGAAGCAAACGCAAGATGATCGAGGCGGCCGAAGGGTGTCGTAAACAAACTGAGCGGATAGTGTTTCGAGTGTTTCGGGCACTGTTTGTAACAATTTGTCATGGAATGTTTGCATGTTCAGGGCAAAGTTCAGGCTTGGCAAAGGGTTTCCCGTTGCAGTTCTCGGGATAGGCAAGCAGGACCTCACCGGGAGGCCACAGTTGGGTACCGCAACATGCATACACAAAACTTAAACGTCAGGAAAACTTTATCACTTTTACAAATGCAACTCGACAAAGGTACAGAAGAACGATGGTTAAAGAAAATGAGAAAAGGGAAAAAAGGAACTTTCCACACGTTCACGTTCGATTTTGACGTTCGGCCGAAGATCGAGAGATCGAGGTTTGTCGACGGTGCTTGAGGAACGGTGGTGTCTCTTTCAACGATCTTACCGACAGACACGGATAGTGCAGATGCCACCAAAGTCCTTTTTCAGGCCAATACCAACACACACACACACACACACGCATCTTAAGCTGTTCCTCAGCTGGCGTCCACAGTGTACAGTGTGTTCCGGCCAACATTTGCATATGAGATCAAAGACGTTTTGCAGCGAAACGGAATGCATCGCAGGGTAGTCCAAGACCAAAGCGAAAATGACTCCAATTGCCGATGGGTCAAGTGTGTGTGTGTGTGGGAGGTGTGGGAAGCTGGACACCCTGGGAACGTGAACCCGAGCCGCCTAATGACGGGAGCAGCAGCCTGTGGCCGATCGTCCATGACAAATGCCTGGTATAAAAGTGTCAAAATAAGACATAAATTATGCTCTCGCCTTCCGTCCATTCTTTGCTTGTCTTCTTTCATCCACTGGCCCTTCGATTAGGCGCTGGGAATGGGTCGGAAGGACGAAAGTAATGAACGAGTGCATCACCCGCAGGAAGCGGAAGCAGTACAAATAATCGTTAAAGTTTTTCCTTCGTATGCGTCATGCCGCGAATGCTCTGATAACGTTCTGCTGCTGCTGCTGCTGCTACTACTGCTGTCTCACCCGTACGTGCCATCAATCTCTTCGGGTGTCAAAACTCGTGAAACACCCCGGTGGAAACGCTCCTTCGTCTGTGTGTGTCGATCGCGCGCGCGTTGACGGACATATCCCTGTGGTCTCGCTGCGGGTTTCCGATGCATCCCAAACGATTAACAAACGAACTCTGAACTTGAAAACCTCTGCCACGCGGAACCTTTTGTGCAACCCCGGGGGCTTGCTCGGCAACCTCGGCGACAAAACGCACCACCGAGAAGGCTTGCCTTTGGGAAGTGCTTCCAAATTTATTGGAAAATAAATTTCTATAATTACGAACACTTTTTTCACACCTCCTTCATTGGAGCGTTTTATCGGGCGGACTTTCGACTTTCGTGCTACTGATGCTGCATTTAATGCATGTGTGCGCTACCACGTAACGACGGGGGTTTTTGAATGTCTAAAAATATGATGACTGTTCTGCGAGAGTTCTGCCACTGCCGTTCCTTGTTTTTTTTTCTTTCTTTCCTCCGTTTGTCTGTCGAGTCGTGTTTCGATATTGGTAGACCGAGCGTTTGTCGTTTGTCTCTACACTCCAAATGGCAAGCGTGATAAATAATATTTGGGTTTTCTTTTTTCCCCATTGCGCATCGATATTTTTCCCGGATGTGAGAGTAATAAATTTCTCTGTGCGAGAAAACACTTTGTAGGGGCTTGATTTTTGGGCTATAGAAAGCTTAAAATTGTCATCACATTGGGCTGGTGGATTTGAGTGAAGCAACCCAGGATGTAGAATTGTATCGTTTAGTGAAATTTTACGCTTGAATCTAGAGTATCGATCAACGATCATTTCGGTGTTTTCTTCAAGTAAAAGTAGGACACTCGCTTCGGTTGTTAGAATAACGTTCCTGTTTATTGGTGTGTTTAGCATTATCCTTCTTAATAAATAATTTTCACATATTTTTTAAATAACGTCGGCATTTTGAAAAAAAAATGGACTAATTTTACCGATTTTTCATGCAATGTCCGTTTCTATGGTTTGTCCGTGAGCCGTAGGTTGCCTTAGATTTTTGATGAAAAAAAACTGAGAGATCGGACCATACCTTAAGACCAGATGTTATTCCTAAGCAGTACACAAACATCAATAGAAGAAGAATTTGAATGTTTTTTGGTGATCATTGCGGTTCATGAGATCTACTCTAATAGTCTGCTGGCCTGATCTTATCTTGATTCATCCTGTTAAAATGAAACTGCTGAAAAAAGCTTTGGCACTTGGATCAAACCGTTGATCTACTCCGTAAATTGGTCTCAATCTACATCGGCTATGGGAGTACTTTCGGAAAGAACACTGTGCAAAATCTTTAAAATATTGTAGTCCATTTTTTAACGCTTACATTGCTACAATTTCGCTAACCCTAAGAACAGGACACTCTAATACCTTTCGCGTACACCTTCACACCACTCGCGTATGTACAGCTGATGCGACACCGTTAAGGATACCAACCATGATCGGCCCGGTCCCGGCAAGCGATCGATGCTACGGTAGTTCTTGCACCATGCACCATCGTGTGATGTCCGCTGGAAAGCATACCGGCACCGGGATGGCTGGCGCCGGTGTAGAAACCCTGATAATGGCCCGCGTACGTCGTCCCAGGTGGCGTCAGTGTGTTTGGTGGAGGTGGTGGGGCAGGTGGTGGTGTGGCAGAAAGTTTGTACTTGTCCACGAACGATGGATGTCCCATGTACGGGGCAGGTCCACCCGCCAACGGGTTGTGATGATGGTGATGATGATGATGGTGGTAGATCGGACCGAATCCACTCGCATCGGAAGCGTACGGTTGGGTGAGCATATTGCCACCGGAACCGATGGAGGAGCTCGTGGTTGGTGTACTGCCTGAGCCTGTGCCGTGCGGCGATAGACCGTACGGGGAAAGGGATGACGCACCACCGGACGAAGATGCAGGGGAGTTCAGAGGTGAGTGGTGTCCCGGCACGAGGGAGGTCAAACCGCCGGTGGTTCCGTTGTGGTGATGCTGATGTTGCTGCTGCTGCTGCTGCTGCTGCTGCTGCTGCTGTAGATGGGCCTGATGTTGATGGTGATGATGATGGCCGTCGGTTGTCGTAGTGGTACCTTCGACGGGATTGACGCCGGGCGGTTGGTGAAGATGCTGCAAATGATGCTGAAGATGGTGCAGCGCGGGTTGATGGTGTGCAGATTGATGTAGCGCTAGGACGGAGGGTGTTGTGGTCGAGGCCGTCGTACCGGTGGAGGAAGTTATCCGAGGTGAAGAGGACGAGGTGCCCGTTGAAATTGTCGCCATTTCGCTATCTTCTGTGGAGGGTGCGAAAAAAGGGGCTTTAGTGGTGTGTGTATGTGTGTGGTGAAAATGGACACGATCGTCGAGTGGATCATTTAGTGCGTGAGGCCAGTCTTTCGTCTGCAAATTAAGTGAGCAATTTAATTCTGCTTTACAGAGAGTCAAAATACGCCTAAATGTTGATTGTTAAGTTTGGCGGGTCAGAAAAGGGAATTTACAAAACAGGACAGTAACAAGCTGACAAAGAGACCTTGATAGAAGACAAATAAGGTTCAGGATCCAGGATCCGCAATACTTTTGGTGTCGGAGATCAAGAAAGCGAGATGTTGGATCTGAGACTCAAGGTGTCATGGATTTAAAGCTAAACCCAAGCAACTCTGTACTATCATCATCTGTCATCCAAAAGCAAAAATGATTTCTTTTCGATTAGTATACTACATTCTTCATTATTATTTATTATCTTTATTCATTACTCAATCGTCATGAGGCAGTACTTAAGACCATCGGCATGGTTTGTTGCTGGAAACAAAAAATATAGCCTCAACAACAACAGCAAAAACCTCCATCGCCATCTGCCCGGTGCGAAGAAAATGTGCACCAACTTTTCAACACCCTTGGGTGTAATGGTTCTGTGGTGTCGTTTCATCATTACCCTCTTTTTATGTTCCTTTCGACAATTGCATCCACTAGGTAGTGAAAAGCCTATGAAACATTAGCAATTGCCAGCGAAGAGAGCGAGAGAGAGAAAGAGAAAGTGCATCAGATGCAAAATAAGTAAGTCAAGTGTAAAGAACCATTGGAGCAATCAACAAATTCCACTCGAAGAAAACCGAAACGATGGAAGAAGAACGGTTTCAGCAATAAAAAGTGTCTCAAGTATGTTTGTGCGGAAATCACCGCCTTCTGTCGACGCATTCTTTTTTGTTTTTAGGGGACGATATTTATAGGGGCAGATTCCACCCCACTGGGGAACAATAACTTTGGCCTTCTATTGCTTGTGTGGTGCGTTAGCTTCGCTAGATACTTACTTTTGTAGCTGGAGTTGCGCTCATTTTTCAACCGATCGCTTATAGTCGGTGCCGATCGTTCCTGAGATCTGTAACGGAAAAGAGAGAGAGAGAGAATGGTGAAAATATGGCGGAAAACAGGACTGAGCTTGTTTTTTTACATTTAAAAGAAAAGTTCATTCGGTAGGAATGCATTCTGGTGAAAGATGCACAAAGTACGTGATAATGATATGATACGATCTGTGTTGGGGTTTGAAGGACAAACAAGAGTAAAGCAAGAAGACACCGAACTGACGGTGCGTTAGTAATCGTTTGTCGTTTCTTTGTCAAATCGTAAACGCATGATGTGTGGTTTGGTTTTAATTTTGAAACGTTATTGTTGCATTTTTTATTTGTTTCGATGAGATAAAGCTCAAGTTATGTGTTTTGAAAGCGTGCTAACAGGCAACAGTGCCCACGTTTGTACAATGCGTAGAATTAACTGCAACTGGTACGATGTCATGTCAACAACGTGTCATGTAGAAAGAATTAGGATGAAAGTGAAATATTTAGTGTTGAAACTACATTCGCCATTTTTATATGAAAAACCTTTATATTGTGTGTTGATTGGTAATATTTTCATGACATGTCACAAAGTATCTTGAAGAATATGTGTCAAAGAATCTTGATAACTTTTCCTGCTCTTCGTTCTTCATGATTTGGTTCAGAGGTTTACTGAGCTAGGTCAACTAGTTTTGTTCACTTTATGCGCAGTATATTTAAACAAGGTAATAAGATAAGGCAACAGGAACACTTGAGTGTTTAGCATCCTGGTTGAGATATTACTTTGACCACAAAAACCGCATTTCTATCCTCGTATGATTGATCGTTACGGATGCCTAATCGACTAACCGCATGTTTCAATTCAAAATGCATCAAAAAGATATCTCGTTCTCAAATTCTTCTATCGTTGTACAGCAGGCGCATAAAGAACACGTTAAAGCTCCCAGTGCCATAAAATACATCTCCTTCCATTCATCCATCCCATCATCAAACAAACAGCAAATCATCTCGTTCGGTTCCAAACCGAATCCGAATTGTTCTGTTTCATCAAAATACAAACACAGATGCAAACATCAATTGATTGCGTGCTCTTAAGAGCAACAAAGTCTACAATCAAAGTTGTGCTGCTGCAGCACGATCCAATATCTCCATTACAGGACAGGCTACAGTATCATCTCAGACAGGCTGGCTAGCGCCGACCATTGCTTATCAGTTGTTCCCGGTTCCCCAAACTCGAACACATGCTCGGTGCTCAGTATTCCAAACAAAACGCATCGAAGTACGTTTGTTTACCGGTACGTTCTCACTTGACCATCCGGTCATTATGCGCACCTTCGAGCTTCGAGCATTTTCATCGAGTTGCAACACTCGGCGTTCGGTCGGTGTGTTATTACGTGAGCGGCTCAGCGCCAATTAATGTAGGGAGCGTACGCACAGGACACCATATGCTACGTATCGCTGGACACTGGACAGCAATCGAGCAGCGGTGTGATCGTATGGCAATTTGATGCTAGATCATTTGATCTGTAACGAAGGTTCGGAGGTTCTGTATTCGATCGGACCAGCCCACGAGCGCGAGTCTCTCAGTGTCCGAGAAGCGGTGGGATATGGATGGGATGGGGTTTGAAAATTATCTTATGGTTGGTGTAGTCCGCAATCGATCGTAATCCGTAAACAAACGATTCGCTTTATGATTTATTGTTTGTTTAAACCGTTCTCTTCTGTAGCTTTCTCTTACCATGTTGGATCCGTTGAAAGAGACATCATTCAGAAAGGGGATGAGAAAAAAAATGGTGAACCATCTTCGTTCTATCGCGCTCGGTGAGATCTACTTTCTATTACTCAAAAAAAATCTACGCTAGGAAATGACGTTAAAGGATCGGTATACATTCGATCGTGAAGCAGCAACAGAACTCGCCAAGGTTCAGAGCAAAATTCGGGGAAGAAGGTGAAAAGTTTGAATGAACAGAAAATGTACCGTGTTGGAGGGTTAGCATAAGTATGAGCAAAGGTTTTGAAGATTCCCGGGAACCAGTTGGAGCAAATCATAACTTGGAGATTGTTTAAAGCGCGGCTTTCGCTACTCGAATCGTTTATTTCTAACCTGTCCAGTCGAGAGTGGTGGTTAGCATTCTGTTCCAAGCGTCCGGAAAAATTCTGCTAATGGAGCTGTAAATTTGTTTAGCGTCTGTCAACTGGGATCCACAATAACAAGGAAAGCACTTTGCCTTCGAGATGATAGCTTTTATTTGTATGTTATTCGTTAAAATACGAACAGAAGAATATTTATGAGGTGTTACTGACTGTCGGCCGCGGCTCGCTACTACCGAGCTGTCATGCTATTGCCGAATTTAAGAAGTGCATCGAAATTATGTGCATTCTACACTCTTGATAATGGTGTGATTAACCTAGAGCATCGTGAACGGTGAGATTGGTGGCTATAAATAACAAACATCAAATGTTTCACCTGATTGGCGATTGGCAACGGTCATTAGATAGAGCCATGCGACTTATCAAGTCCGGTTCGGTAGTGGCCGTATGACCTTAGCAGCTGATCGGTAGCTTCCAAAGTGATCCTGCTGCAATTGGCTATAAAAGATCCCCTGCGCCATACGAGAGCTCATCAGTCTACGTCCGAAGATGAGAACGTTGGTGCTGTTTGTTCTGGGTGCGTCGTTGGCACTCGCTGCCGGTGCCTACGTGCCCAGCACGAGCCAGGTGAAGTACGCCGAAAAAGATTTCCTGCACAAGCAGGAAGACCTGCTGCTGCTGTTCCGCCATCTGTACGAGAAGGACTGGAATCCGCAGCTGGTGGCGTACGCCAAAAACTTCCACTTCAAGGAAAGCGCGGCACTGTTCGAGCACGAGCCGACCGTACTGTGGGCGAAAAAGCTTTGGTCCTACTACGAGCATGGATTGCTGCCGAAGGGTGAAGTGTTCTCCGTGTACGATGAGGTTCACCGCGAGCAAGCCATCGCACTGTTCCGCGTGCTGTACCACGCGAAGGATTGGGAAACGTTCTACAAGGTAGCGGCCTGGGCACGGTACTACTTCAACGAAGGTATGTTCGTGTACGCGCTTACTGTGGCCGTCACGCACCGTGCCGATTTGGCCGGATTCTTCCTGCCGGCACCGTACGAGATCAGCCCGTACCACTTCATCAACACCGAGGTGATCCAGAAGGCTCAGCAGTACAAGATGCAGGGCTACTACGGCATGAAGAAGGTGGACGGTGTGTACACGGTGACGATCCCGAGCAACTACACCGGCTGGTACGTGCACACAAACGCGGAACAGAAAATTTCCTACTTTACGGAGGACATTGGACTGAACAGCTACTACTACTACCTGCACACGGACTATCCGTTCTGGCTCGGTGGTGAGGAGTTCGGGCTGAGCAAGGATCGTCGCGGCGAGCTGTACCTGTACGAACATCAGCAGATTCTGGCACGTTACTATCTGGAGCGTCTGTCGAACGATCTTGGCCATGTGCCGGAATTCTCCTGGTGGTCACCGATCGCAACCGGTTACTATCCGGATCTGCAGTACTACAATGGACACAGCTTCCCGGCACGCGACAACTACTATCACGTGGATCAGGAATCGAACTATCGCGAGATCAGGCAGGTGGTGGATTACGAGAAGCGTCTGCGGGATGTGATCGATCAGGGTTTCTTCGTGCTGCCGGACGGTAAGAAGGTGAACCTGAGCACACCCGAATCGGTGGACGTGCTGGGCAACCTGATTCAAGCCAATCCGGACAGCTACGAGCACCGGTTCTACAAGTATGTGGCGATGTACGCCCGCATCATCATGGGTGCGGCCATCGAACCGGTCGAACCGTATCAGGTGATTCCGAGCGCACTCGAGCACTACGAGTCGGCCATGCGTGATCCGGTGTTCTATCAGATCTACAAGCGCATCGTCGCCTACTATCACCAGTTCAAGGAGCATCTGCCCGAGTACACGTACGACGAGCTGTACTTCCCGGGCGTGAAGGTTGACGGTGTGGTGGTTGACAAGCTGCAGACGTACTTTGACCGTTTCGATGTGGACATTACCAATGCGATCGATATCGAGCCGGAACCGTACGTGCCGGGCAAATATGATGGTTTCGGTGAGATCGAGTACAAGCCGGATCCGGTCGTCATTAAGGCACGCACCATTCGCCTCAATCACAAACCGTTCTCGTACAAGATTAGCCTGACGGCAGAGAAGGCTGGCAAGGCGACGGTGCGCGTATTCCTCGGTCCGAAGTACGACGAGTATGGTGGACAGTACACGCTGAACGAGAACCGCGAGAACTTCTACGAGCTGGACTACTTCGTGCAGGAGCTGTCGGCGGGCAAGAACGTACTTACTCGCACCTCGGTCAACTTCAACGGTTACGTGAAGGATCGTACCTCGTTCTACGAGCTGTACCGTAGCGTGATGGCCGGATACACTGGTGCCGAGCGGTTCCAGCTCGACATGACGGAGGCACACTGTGGCTTCCCGAACCGGCTCATGCTGCCGAAGGGCAAGAAGGGTGGTATGCCGTTCCAGCTGTTCGTGATCGTGTCCCCATACAAGGCACCGCAGGTGTCGCAGTACACCGGTTTCGATCCGGTGCTGTCGTGCGGTGTAGGATCCGGTGCACGCTACATGGACACGTACGCCTTTGGCTATCCGTTCGACCGCCCGATCGATGAGACGGTGTTCTACGGTGTGCCGAACGTGTACTTCCAGGACGTCGCCGTGTACCACAAATCCGAGGGTGATCTGTAAGCAAGCCGAGTGAGGTGTTGTTCCTTCTGTTCGCATGGTTCCTGCCAACATCGACACAATTTCGCCCCCCAAATCGACTAAAGTCGGTCGGCTGCGGGGATCAAGTGTGTAAATAAAACATGCGGTAACGATAACGTGAGATCTAGAACGTCCGGCAATGCTCCGAACGATGAAATGTCTTCACCCGAAATCCAATGACTGCTGAGTGTGCCCTTCACGGGGCTCTATTTCCTTTCGCTAGGTGGGGGGAAATACTTTTTATATCATCTCCAATTGCGTGCTTGCGTTGGCCTCCATGTGCCACTGTTCAACTTTGTTTATTCGATTGTCCGAGGGAAAAAAGAAACTGGAACAATTTCCACCCTAGGATACTATCAGGCTGGAGGCTGGTGGTCACGTCAGAAATCGATCGGGCTGGGCGAATGTTTGATGCAATGATTAGGAGTGTGTTTATTTATGTTTCTTATAAAATATCGATGAAAGCCGTTAGATGCTGGTGGAGCGTTTGTGAGCTGCGATCGCGTCTTTTCCGTTTGCCACAATGGAGCAACATCTGGGATTGGTTCGGAGGTCTGGGACGCGTTATCGTTGCGCCTCATTAGGAGAATATTGGTTTCTGCATAGCGTGTAAAGAAACGTGTTCCCTTAAATCGATGAATCGATGTGTTAGGCAACACTATAGAAGTGGGAAGATTTTTAACACTTCTCTTACGGCAGCTTGGAACATCTCGTCCCATTTCCATTCAGTGAGTTGAGTGTGCTAAAACCGCACCTCCTAAGCGTTAATTCTGTGTATGCGTGTATAAAGTGACACATAAATACACATAAATTATTGTACCTCTTTCGTGCGTGGCTTTACGCAAAATTGATGAAGTTCCTATCGCATTCCTCAACTGAGCGCCACCACTCGCGTACGCCGTAAGATGGATGGGCTAAACAAGTGAATTAACGACGATCGTCGGATCATACAAGCAGCTGCGAACGGGCAAGTATAAACACACGATAATCGTTCGATTTAACGGTATCACATCAAATGAAATTTATTTTCCACCTTCGCACAAACACCTTGCAACGCCAAGTGGATGAATGTTAAAAAAACGAAAAAAAAAGTAAAACACACACACACGCTAGTTTAACTAATTAAAAGAAGAGATACGAGATTTCATGCACTGACTATAACGCCAATCACTACCGTGTTATGAGTGTGCGTTGGAATGTACGGCTCGAGAAAGGTAACGTTGTACCCTCGGTCGAACGATCGGAAGGAAGTTCCTCCTTCCGATACGGGAGTATTGTCCGCTTTGATGGGTTTTCCATTAACGTTTGGCATGGTCAGAGTCACTCCAAAAAGCCGTTATGCTTGGGTGAAGGTTAGCAGAAGATTAACGCATCCGATACAAGACAACCTTCAACATTTGAACACACGATCGCCACCAAAAGTAACCAAGAGCGCGCTCAGGTGTGTTAGTATGGCAAAAAAAAAATCAGAATTTAAAGCGCATCGGAAAAGTCAGTCTCATGGTTAACGTCAACGTGATTGTTCCGGAAAAATCGAAATAACAAAGAGGTGGAGACACGCTATGGGAAGGAAGCATAAATAAGGGGCAATCAAAATGTTGCGCAACGTGGAACAACCAAGTCCCAAGGGATATCGTTGCTTCGTTCGTTCTGTATTTATTGCGAAGGTGTGAATATGTGATGACGTGCCCTGTTGGCACTTTTATGGCCCTCGGTTAACCGCCCTCGATAGCGCAATTTCGTTGTTGATTTAGTTTTATTTACATTCAACACAATAACACCGTCCCTAAACGTCAAAACGGGTCGTTGATAGATGGTATTAGTGCGACTGTCAAGCGCTACTATAAATTGTGCTATAAATATCATTAGTAGATAGATTGTTTCTTTTGATCTTCGATTCTACGATCGCAGAAGATCAGATCTTCTTTTACAAACAATAATGAAAATAAAATTATGAATACTATCGTGCTACTTACTCCTCATTCGTTTCGTTGTCCCGGAAGCCCTTTGCGAAGGGGTTGCTGACGATCTTGAGCTGCGTTACCTGCAAAAAGTGGAATCACGTCAATAGAAGAGGCTGGGAAAGAAGCGTGCGTAAAATAGTCTAAATTTTTAAACGACCCACGACTCATTTATTTCACCCATTGAATTGTTTCGAACCAATTATGACACTCTCCGCGCGGACGGTACTTCGTTCTGGAGCAAGCGTGGGGAAAAAAAAAAATTTATAGCTTCGGCTTGAATCTTCTGCTGCTCCGTATGGAAAAGTCCTCTTCGCGGGCGATGTTATGGCGTTTTATAATTCCCCGTTTTACTGTGTTTCGGTTCGGTACCATTTCAATATATCTTTCCTACTTTGTAATATCTGTCAAAATATTTAAACCCATTCATTATTTTTAATCGTTCGTCGGGGGGATGTTTGAGACGTTCCCCAACTTTCCAAGCAGCACATCTTCGATCGAGTGTGTTTGCGTGTTTGGAAAAGATGTTGCCGAGTCGCATGTTTCCTTTCTTCGCATTGTCTCTCAATGCAGATGCATCTGCGACATTCAATTTGGAGTAGCAACGTGGTGCTGAATTTCGCTTTCTCAAGTGACAATTTTTTTTTGGCTTCCCTATATGATTTAGGCGTGTTTTAGAATTTACGATCATGACGGCTAGCGTCGTTTACATGCAGGGTGCAAACATTAGCCCGGGTTATATACGGGTGTGCCATTTTCACACCCCACTACCGTTGGTGGGTTTAAGAAGATGGCATGGCAAACGTTTTCAAAAAAATTGACACGAATGGTCGTGATTTAGGTTGTGTTCGCTGGGACTGTGTTATCTTTCCGGATTCGAAACTTACGGCCGATCAAGGTCCTACTCCGTGCTTGTTTTTTTGGGTGCAGAACAAGATCATTAGAAGTCTGGAGCCGTTTATGAATGGAAGTCGTCTGTGGTTTAATAATGATCGTCACCCGCACGTCGCAGAAGAGCTCAATCGAGGTCAAAACGTTTCGTGTAGGAAGTTGAAACGGTCGTACGGTTGTGATGAAGCAATAAAGTTGAAATAACACTCCAAAGCGCTACCAGCGAACTCCCACTCTCCCTGGATCTACTCCAGACCGATTGACGACACACACGCACACCGTTAGCCGGGAGTTCGATTGACCTCGAGTCAGCTTTTTTTTTTTTGAGAGCGACTCAGCCACCCAGTCTGCATCAGCACACAACACTGTTGCATCAATAATTACTCGATCATCCACCGACCTGTGCACCTATCCCTGCAAGTAGGGGCCAACCTACCAGCAACAACAGCAAAAAACGGCCAAGAAAATGAGGAGAAGCATCGTGCTTGCGGGCGGTGAAGATAAACATTAAACAGACCGTTCCCTAATCGTTTGTTTGCTCGAACGGTAATGGGAAAAGGATGTGGTGATGCTGGCGAAGCATGCAACATACAACCCCAAAAAATGCTTCCTACGGGTAACGGGCAACGCGTAAACAATGTGCCCGAACGGGAACGCTTACTACACCACGAACGCTTCGACACTGCGACGCTGACGACGAGCGCAAACGCAACGCAAGATGATAAACGTCCCGCCGTGTGACATACCCAGGACCCGGGAGACTTACCCGCTGGTTTTGGTAGGCGGTGACGGCCGTGAATGACGTTTCCGGAAAGACGAACGTGCGATGAGTTAGCGTGTCCTTTTCGTCCTTGACGCCGTTCCGCGTAAAGTAGCAAACGTGTAGCCGGGGCTGGTAGCGATGCATCGAGTTGAGAATGATCTGAAAGTAGACCGTAGGTGATCCATTAGTGGTGGTTTGGCGGACAGTGTGGCCGTGTGGTGCCGGTTGCACTGCTTACGTGTCCATTGTCGTCGAGCTGATTGTTGGTGAGCTTCAGTTTGTCGAAGGAAATGGTTTGCTTCATCCAGGTGGCTCCGGTCGCCGGGGAGTCCGGATGGACGCTGATGCGTGGCGGTGAGATGGGATCCGCCTTTCCGGCCACGACCCAGCTTGAACTGAAAGCGGCGATTGGGAGTTGAGCGAAGGTTAAGGTATCGTCCATAAATCACGTACAAAAGATCGGCGTTAAGTATTAGCTTCATTGCAACAAGAAGCACACTGTGAGCTAATTTCCAAAAATTAGTCCTAAAAATATAAATAGTGTTACTCTTTAAATTGTAGCTACTTGTAACTAGTATTAGTCAGTCAGATACAAGCAAGTTGCTGCCAAATGTTTAGTTTCAGAAGACATGCCGACAACCTCAGAAGAGCTTGGCCTTTTCCAGCTTAATTGATATAATTTTTCCGTAGCTAGAGTGTTAGTCCTGCGTATTGGACGACCAGATCCAGATGGAACGTCGTGCAGGTCCTTTTGTCCATTCCATACGCTTCAAGGCACGATGTCTCCCAATGCTTTCCAAAAGTGTTTTCAACGCGGCTTAAGATTTTCCGACACTAAGTCAAACATCATCGATCCGGTACGGTTAGTCGCAATTATACGCCCGTCAGGTTAGTTATAATCCATGCAGTAGCTCTACACGCACAAAAAAAAAACTCCCCCAAAGCGTCATCATGCTTCATGCTGCTGGCCCGCAAATAAAGAACTGCATTCACGAGCAGGTAAGTCCCCGTGCCTTCCAACCCGCGTCTAGGGCGCTTACGTGTGGAACGCGTATCGATAGCGCTTATCGTCGAGCGGCACAAAGTCCATAATCATGAGGTACTCCGCGGCCAGCTCCAGCCCAACCACCTTCACCTGGAAGGTGGGAAACATTCGGCGGCCAGCTTTGGTGACTATCATCTCCGTACCCTGTTCGTGAAATTTGTCCCACAAGTGTTTGCCCTCCAGCACGACCACCACCGACGCCAGGGACGAGTGATAAGGTTTATCCACGTCGGGTGACTTTTTGCTTGCGAAAGTGGCCGTTGTGGGCGCTCCCAGCTGCTTGGACGGTTGTTGGTGCTGCTGCTGTCTGCTGCCATTTTGTATGATGGATTCCCTTCTACCACCTCCACCACCACCACCACCACCATCACCACCACCCGTATCTTCGTCACTACCACCAACGTCTTCCTCGTCTTCGTCCGTTCTGCTCGATTCACCTGGATCTTCTTCCATAACGGTGCGTGTGTCCTCGCTGGTCTCGGGAGATGAACCTTGGGAGCTAGTGGCACCGCGTCGTCCTGTTCGCGACTTTTGGCGCGTGTCTGTGCTGCGATGTGCTTTACCATGGTTGCGTGACTCGTGAAGATTTTTGTTGCTACTAAGGCTGTTGTTGTTGTTGTTATGGTTATGATTTAGGTGCTGATGTCCGAGGTGATTACCGTTGTTGGTAGACTGCTGAAGACTAAGGACGGCTGGTTGCTGCAGCGGTGAGCCTTGCGATTCGCTGTCACAGTTGATGCTGAGCTGCTCGACCTGTTCCAGTGGGTTGTATTGACCTTTGTTGGCGTTCTGGAGACAAGCTGTTCACGTGGTGAGTACGATGAAAAGAATGAAATAAGAATGCAAAAAAAAAGGAGTAAGTCACAGCCACACGTACTGCAGAAGTATGAACAGCGATGGTGTATGAGTAAGCGTACAAGATACCGCTGTGGACAATCCGGAATTCGGAATTCGGAACGCTAAATCCTTATCACGAATCGTGATGCGTCAACAGAATAGCTTCGGGCGGAATATGGGGAGCACGCAGAACGCAGGAAAGGAAGAAGCATAAACCGACACTGAAATGCCGCCGGGCATAACTTTTGCGGTTCCTGCTGCTGATGCCTGCTGCTGATGAAGACTTTGGCGATCGTGGGATTGCAGACACGAGTACGGGAATGGTTCTCGGAATGTCGCTGGGTTTTACGATGCTTATGCTCGGGCAAGCAGATCCTGGGGATCATGCTGATGAGTGGGCAGTCCTTGGTATGGGTACGTAGCTCCTTGAAAAACCACATGTGGTGGTAATTGGTTTGGTACAATGTACATGTCTCGTGCGCGAATGTTTCGTCGTGATAATATTTAATGGTTTAGGTATGGTGGTTAACCTCTAAGTCAATCGATTCTAATTGTATCAACCAATTATCTTTGTGAGTGATATAATTGAAGTGTTATGGTAATTTGTGTATAGCTATAAATTATTCTTAGGATAAATTTAAAACAGTACTCTCTCGAGGAAGTACCAGGTGTAACTGCATTGATATTGCTTTGAAGTGAATTTGATGCCGATCTAGTTTCGCTTCCAATCTTTCCAATTTCTTCGTTCCAAGCTAATTATGAGAAATAGTCTATTGTATCTTGCTTACAAAACAAAAAGGTTCACAGGGTGAAAACTATTATCATCTTTGTTTTCTCTTTGCTGCGAGAATTGCCTTCAATAATCTACACTAAACGTATCGTATTTCCTTCGAATAGGAAAAACACATGTTTCATGTTTCTAGGGAAAATATTTATCCCATTCGTACTTGTCCTGCGGTGAAACATTGGGTTCGGTATGTGAACAATTTCGTCGTATTAGTTCGACGCCAGTGCCAGGGCACCATTAATCAAAAGCCGTTCGACAACGAAGGAATTAGCAGCACCATTTTCCACGAACAGAAACAACATATTTCCTTCAATTTGAAGTCATTGAGGTTGTGTTTTTCATTTATCTTTCACGTTTTCAAGAAAAAAAACACAGCGTACCACGTTCAGGTTGAGGCACTGTCAAATCAAAGCGGAACTGGATCCTAATCGTCACCGAACCGTACTTCACGCCCATAAATCTCCAACGACGACGACGACGACGACGTCGACAAGTAGTAGGCATTGCAGTTTTTCGCACAAAGTTTCCTCCTGCTTTTCCACGCTTGCTCGATTGTTCGCATCGTAGTTGGCGCTGGCAAAAAGACAAACACAGCTGAGCTGAATCGGGTATGTGCGCGACCCGATCGAAGTGTGAATGAAATGTCAGCCCGTGCATGTCTCCCGTGAATGACAAGCGGCGGCCGGTCGAATGGAAAAAGCGGGGGAAAAACAATTCTCGCCGCTTTGCCCGGGGACCCACAGAGACCTTGGCATGCGGGCCACCGTTTTATTTTATCTGGCGCGTTCTGGCGGGTGCTTTGAGTTTTCCAAATTGACAATTAGTTCTGCACGATTTATGACCGAATGTCATTCGCTCGAGCGGTTGCAATCATTTAGGATTAACAAGAAATAAATCTTGACGGATGCGCGCGAGCGCGATCGCTTTGGAAGGTTGTTTGTGCGCTGCCGCTGCAAATTTGTGCATCCGTGCGAAGGTCGATCGTTTCATCGTGCGGCAGTGATTAGTACGGTCCGTGAAACGTTTTGCTGCGAGTAATTGTTTCTAATTGGTTGCAATTGGTTGCAGTTTGAAACAGGTTCCACAATGTTACCGACGAAATGTCATCTCGGTAGCAAGTACTAAATGTCCGGCTGGCTCGCTCATTAGAAGTCTTGTTAGGCAATAAGAAAGACACGCTCTAATAAGCTTCAAATAAGACATTTTTGTTCAGATAGATAACTACGAAGGCAAGTTTTCACGATCTTCCATCACTTTTACTTCCCGAGAAATCAAAACTGATTTATGTACTGCTGTTTACTGTTTGACAGATCAGCATGGGACAGATCATGGCACTTCGTGCTATTGCCGGAACCTCCCACCCGTACGTACGGACGTTGTTGATTCTGCGGCAATAGGTTTCATCGCGCGAAGCAAATAAACCGCCCCATACTGGATTAAGCTCCGGTTCGCAGGACAAAAGCGCGCTAGGGTTTGCCGGTGGCCTGCTGTTTGTTGCTTATTTTCATTGCCCAGTCTAGGGAAATATTGACGCACGTGAGGTTCCACTGCAGACGACACTAGGCGGGGGTGGGGACGGATCGAGCCGCGTGGTGGGTTGCCCGGCCAGCCAATTACAATGTGTTTCGGAACCCGGCGTTCCAGCGTCCTGGGTCGCGTGCCTTACGATCGCAAGATGTCAGCGTACGGATGATGGCGTAATTTGAACGTACCACGCCGCGAGCAGGGGGGGCGTACAAACGGTTCTGCCATGGAAACCTGTCAACACCTCTAAACTGTGCCGGACGGCAGTGCAACAAATGAGCGTAACGATTGCGATGCTCGTCAGCGGGTGTGATTTGCAAGCAGATTCTTCATCATGGGCCCGGGTAAGGTAGATGACCTCCT
>KZ063449.1:0-10362 GCA_002091835.1 Anopheles maculatus | reverse complement strand
CGACTCAGCCACCCAGTCTGCATCAGCACACAACACTGTTGCATCAATAATTACTCGATCATCCACCGACCTGTGCACCTATCCCTGCAAGTAGGGGCCAACCTACCAGCAACAACAGCAAAAAACGGCCAAGAAAATGAGGAGAAGCATCGTGCTTGCGGGCGGTGAAGATAAACATTAAACAGACCGTTCCCTAATCGTTTGTTTGCTCGAACGGTAATGGGAAAAGGATGTGGTGATGCTGGCGAAGCATGCAACATACAACCCCAAAAAATGCTTCCTACGGGTAACGGGCAACGCGTAAACAATGTGCCCGAACGGGAACGCTTACTACACCACGAACGCTTCGACACTGCGACGCTGACGACGAGCGCAAACGCAACGCAAGATGATAAACGTCCCGCCGTGTGACATACCCAGGACCCGGGAGACTTACCCGCTGGTTTTGGTAGGCGGTGACGGCCGTGAATGACGTTTCCGGAAAGACGAACGTGCGATGAGTTAGCGTGTCCTTTTCGTCCTTGACGCCGTTCCGCGTAAAGTAGCAAACGTGTAGCCGGGGCTGGTAGCGATGCATCGAGTTGAGAATGATCTGAAAGTAGACCGTAGGTGATCCATTAGTGGTGGTTTGGCGGACAGTGTGGCCGTGTGGTGCCGGTTGCACTGCTTACGTGTCCATTGTCGTCGAGCTGATTGTTGGTGAGCTTCAGTTTGTCGAAGGAAATGGTTTGCTTCATCCAGGTGGCTCCGGTCGCCGGGGAGTCCGGATGGACGCTGATGCGTGGCGGTGAGATGGGATCCGCCTTTCCGGCCACGACCCAGCTTGAACTGAAAGCGGCGATTGGGAGTTGAGCGAAGGTTAAGGTATCGTCCATAAATCACGTACAAAAGATCGGCGTTAAGTATTAGCTTCATTGCAACAAGAAGCACACTGTGAGCTTTAATTTAGTCCTTTAAATTAGTCCTAAAAATATAAATAGTGTTACTCTTTAAATTGTAGCTACTTGTAACTAGTATTAGTCAGTCAGATACAAGCAAGTTGCTGCCAAATGTTTAGTTTCAGAAGACATGCCGACAACCTCAGAAGAGCTTGGCCTTTTCCAGCTTAATTGATATAATTTTTCCGTAGCTAGAGTGTTAGTCCTGCATATTGGACGACCAGATCCAGATGGAACGTCGTGCAGGTCCTTTTGTCCATTCCATACGCTTCAAGGCACGATGTCTCCCAATGCTTTCCAAAAGTGTTTTCAACGCGCCTTAAGATTTTCCGACACTAAGTCAAACATCATCGATCCGGTACGGTTAGTCGCGATTATACGCCCGTCAGGTTAGTTATAATCCATGCAGTAGCTCTACACGCACAAAAAAAAAACTCCCCCAAAGCGTCATCATGCTTCATGCTGCTGGCCCGCAAATAAAGAACTGCATTCACGAGCAGGTAAGTCCCCGTGCCTTCCAACCCGCGTCTAGGGCGCTTACGTGTGGAACGCGTATCGATAGCGCTTATCGTCGAGCGGCACAAAGTCCATAATCATGAGGTACTCCGCGGCCAGCTCCAGCCCAACCACCTTCACCTGGAAGGTGGGAAACATTCGGCGGCCAGCTTTGGTGACTATCATCTCCGTACCCTGTTCGTGAAATTTGTCCCACAAGTGTTTGCCCTCCAGCACGACCACCACCGACGCCAGGGACGAGTGATAAGGTTTATCCACGTCGGGTGACTTTTTGCTTGCGAAAGTGGCCGTTGTGGGCGCTCCCAGCTGCTTGGACGGTTGTTGGTGCTGCTGCTGTCTGCTGCCATTTTGTATGATGGATTCCCTTCTACCACCTCCACCACCACCACCACCACCATCACCACCACCCGTATCTTCGTCACTACCACCAACGTCTTCCTCGTCTTCGTCCGTTCTGCTCGATTCACCTGGATCTTCTTCCATAACGGTGTGTGTGTCCTCGCTGGTCTCGGGAGAAGAACCTTGGGAGCTAGTGCCACCGCGTCGTCCTGTTCGCGACTTTTGGCGCGTATCTGTGCTGCGATGTGCTTTACCATGGTTGCGTGACTCGTGAAGATTTTTGTTGCTACTAAGGCTGTTGTTGTTGTTGTTATGGTTATGATTTAGGTGCTGATGTCCGAGGTGATTACCGTTGTTGGTAGACTGCTGAAGACTAAGGACGGCTGGTTGCTGCAGCGGTGAGCCTTGCGATTCGCTGTCACAGTTGATGCTGAGCTGCTCGACCTGTTCCAGTGGGTTGTATTGACCTTTGTTGGCGTTCTGGAGACAAGCTGTTCACGTGGTGAGTACGATGAAAAGAATGAAATAAGAATGCAAAAAAAAAGGAGTAAGTCACAGCCACACGTACTGCAGAAGTATGAACAGCGATGGTGTATGAGTAAGCGTACAAGATACCGCTGTGGACAATCCGGAATTCGGAATTCGGAACGCTAAATCCTTATCACGAATGTCGAGGGCGCATGTGTTCTCCGTAGGTCGCTTGCTAAATAGACAGCTTGATAAAAAATGCCGGGGATTGCGTACCGCAAGCGTACGATTATCGGAAGCCGAAAAAATAAACTGTTTACCGATCGTTTGTGTAATGGGCTTGCCGGTTAGACTGCGGCTAAAAATAGCGGAATCCCATGGCCGGGAGGGAGGGCAACTTAACGAGTTCGCTGTGAGTTTCGCCTCCAGGGTTCCGGATTTAAATCATCTTTTTCAGCTCGTTTCGAGTGGTGCAGAAATAAAAACTTCGTTTCGCTAAACTATTTAGCCGAGCGCGCGGTACCAACCAACCGCTCGGAACCGTCAGTTGGGCAGAGGTTCGAGAAATCGCGGCCATTTACACAGAGTTCCCCGGTGATACCCCGAAAAACCGCTTCACCGCTCTCTCGATCTCTGGGAAGGAATAAAATTTTAAATAAAGTAACTCCACCGCACACACTCGGCGTATGTCGTAGCGTCACTTCCCATGCAAAGATCGGGGGTGCACCATTGGCTGGTGCGGTGGAAAAAAGTGCGCTCCAACATTAAGCAATCATCGAACATTTTTCACAGATCATAAAATTTTGACTCTCCAAACCGGGTAAGTTGGCGGCTTCCGTGATGCGTCAACAGAATAGCTTCGGGCGGAATATGGGGAGCACGCAGAACGCAGGAAAGGAAGAAGCATAAACCGACACTGAAATGCCGCCGGGCATAACTTTTGCGGTTCCTGCTGCTGATGCCTGCTGCTGATGAAGACTTTGGCGATCGTGGGATTGCAGACACGAGTACGGGAATGGTTCTCGGAATGTCGCTGGGTTTTACGATGCTTATGCTCGGGCAAGCAGATCCTGGGGATCATGCTGATGAGTGGGCAGTCCTTGGTATGGGTACGTAGCTCCTTGAAAAACCACATGTGGTGGTAATTGGTTTGGTACAATGTACATGTCTCGTGCGCGAATGTTTCGTCGTGATAATATTTAATGGTTTAGGTATGGTGGTTAACCTCTAAGGCAATCGATTCTAATTGTATCAACCAATTATCTTTGTGAGTTATATAATTGAAGTGTTATGGTAATTTGTGTATAGCTATAAATTATTCTTAGGATAAATTTAAAACAGTACTCTCTCGAGGAAGTACCAGGTGTAACTGCATTGATATTGCTTTGAAGTGAATTTGATGCCGATCTAGTTTCGCTTCCAATCTTTCCAATTTCTTCGTTCCAAGCTAATTATGAGAAATAGTCTATTGTATCTTGCTTACAAAACAAAAAGGTTCACAGGGTGAAAACTATTATCATCTTTGTTTTCTCTTTGCTGCGAGAATTGCCTTCAATAATCTACACTAAACGTATCGTATTTCCTTCGAATAGGAAAAACACATGTTTCATGTTTCTAGGGAAAATATTTATCCCATTCGTACTTGTCCTGCGGTGAAACATTGGGTTCGGTATGTGAACAATTTCGTCGTATTAGTTCGACGCCAGTGCCAGGGCACCATTAATCAAAAGCCGTTCGACAACGAAGGAATTAGCAGCACCATTTTCCACGAACAGAAACAACATATTTCCTTCAATTTGAAGTCATTGAGGTTGTGTTTTTCATTTATCTTTAACGATTTCAAGAAAAAAAAAAAAACACAGCGTACCACGTTCAGGTTGAGGCACTGTCAAATCAAAGCGGAACTGGATCCTAATCGTCACCGAACCGTACTTCACGCCCATAAATCTCCAACGACGACGACGACGACGACGTCGACAAGTAGTAGGCATTGCAGTTTTTCGCACAAAGTTTCCTCCTGCTTTTCCACGCTTGCTCGATTGTTCGCATCGTAGTTGGCGCTGGCAAAAAGACAAACACAGCTGAGCTGAATCGGGTATGTGCGCGACCCGATCGAAGTGTGAATGAAATGTCAGCCCGTGCATGTCTCCCGTGAATGACAAGCGGCGGCCGGTCGAATGGAAAAAGCGGGGGAAAAACAATTCTCGCCGCTTTGCCCGGGGACCCACAGAGACCTTGGCATGCGGGCCACCGTTTTATTTTATCTGGCGCGTTCTGGCGGGTGCTTTGAGTTTTCCAAATTGACAATTAGTTCTGCACGATTTATGACCGAATGTCATTCGCTCGAGCGGTTGCAATCATTTAGGATTAACAAGAAATAAATCTTGACGGATGCGCGCGAGCGCGATCGCTTTGGAAGGTTGTTTGTGCGCTGCCGCTGCAAATTTGTGCATCCGTGCGAAGGTCGATCGTTTCATCGTGCGGCAGTGATTAGTACGGTCCGTGAAACGTTTTGCTGCGAGTAATTGTTTCTAATTGGTTGCAATTGGTTGCAGTTTGAAACAGGTTCCACAATGTTACCGACGAAATGTCATCTCGGTAGCAAGTACTAAATGTCCGGCTGGCTCGCTCATTAGAAGTCTTGTTAGGCAATAAGAAAGACACGCTCTAATAAGCTTCAAATAAGACATTTTTTTTCAGATAGATAACTACGAAGGCAAGTTTTCACGATCTTCCATCACTTTTACTTCCCGAGAAATCAAAACTGATTTATGTACTGCTGTTTACTGTTTGACAGATCAGCATGGGACAGATCATGGCACTTCGTGCTATTGCCGGAACCTCCCACCCGTACGTACGGACGTTGTTGATTCTGCGGCAATAGGTTTCATCGCGCGAAGCAAATAAACCGCCCCATACTGGATTAAGCTCCGGTTCGCAGGACAAAAGCGCGCTAGGGTTTGCCGGTGGCCTGCTGTTTGTTGCTTATTTTCATTGCCCAGTCTAGGGAAATATTGACGCACGTGAGGTTCCACTGCAGACGACACTAGGCGGGGGTGGGGACGGATCGAGCCGTGTGGTGGGTTGCCCGGCCAGCCAATTACAATGTGTTTCGGAACCCGGCGTTCCAGCGTCCTGGGTCGCGTGCCTTACGATCGCAAGATGTCAGCGTACGGATGATGGCGTAATTTGAACGTACCACGCCGCGAGCAGGGGGGGCGTACAAACGGTTCTGCCATGGAAACCTGTCAACACCTCTAAACTGTGCCGGACGGCAGTGCAACAAATGAGCGTAACGATTGCGATGCTCGTCAGCGGGTGTGATTTGCAAGCAGATTCTTCATCATGGGCCCGGGTAAGGTAGATGACCTCCTTGTGGTTTGCTTCTTGGCATCTTGGCTATTCTATGATGCTGTTTGTTTAGTGGCCTTTGCTTCGCATGTTGCCTATATCAGGAGCATTTTTTTACAATAAGAATTGATTGTATTCGGTATTAAGTTGTTTAGGTCCGTATGAAGAGTAAGTAGTAGAAGGTGCTCAGTATGTCCCATATAACTTTGTTATTGATTTTGAGTAGATTTTTGCAAATAAACTATCAAGAAATTTGGGAAAGTAATACGAGTAACTTAATATGATTATCAAGCAAAACAATTAAATTTTTGGAAACCAAAAAATACAGAGCCATAGCCAAGGACCAACCCCAATATGTCGTGAAGAAAAAAGGCTTTTAGTTACTTATGAAACTATAATAATCTATAATAATTTATAATAATAATCGAAACTCTATAATAATCAAGACTTCTTTCAGACCATTAATAAAGCCATGTCGTCCATGTTGAATAAAAAAAAACATCTTTAAGACCAGATTAATAAGCCCTTCAGAACACAATTAATTGATAGAGCAAAATCCTGTCCAAGATTAACCTTATCGTCCCGTAAAGATTGTTGGAAACAGCTTATATTTTACGAAGGGACTTTTGAGCTATAGAGCATTCTGTACATATGACCCTGTTGTTCAAATTAGGCTTAATTATGGAAATGGGTTAGAATCCTAGAATTCATTTAAGTACAACCTTCCTAAGTTCTCTTTATGTGTTATTTGGTTTTATTTTGTTATTATTTTAATTTAATTTTATATTTTCTTTTTTATTTTCTTTTTCTCAGAAAATTTCTTTTTCTTTTAATAAAAAGAACCAAATTTACTATTTATTCCCTTACTTGAGCATCAAGAATCAGATAAATGACAAACTCCGTTATACATTCTAAGTTATAGTCATCGATCCATGACGGTCGCTTCAATATTTGATTAAATTTTTACTTTATGTTTGTGTTATTTTTTAATGATAGTTTTGTAAAAAAATACTGTTTTGTCTCTTAACAACTATACGCCAAAATAGGTTAGAAAACTATTGCTTTATTGCGTTGCAAACTTCTACCAGCCATAACCAAACCAACTAACATTACGAATGTCAAATCGCCCAAAACCGAACCAAAGTCAAATTTATCGCATCGATTTGTTGCGTACGGGGAAAATTACTACACTGCCCTTTTCAAATCTTCAACCCGCAACCCGCATACCCTCAACTGGATCGAACAGTATGCGAGCAAAAATTCTCGGTTTTCCCTCCAAAAGCATTCGTCTTTCCGCCGGTCCCGATCCATTCTCCGTTTCCCGTTCCGTCCCATCAATCTCTAGCAGCACTTGTTGAGGTAAGTTTTCTTCGCTCCCGGATCGGGTCGCCTCATAATTTACAGTGTCATGTCCGAAGCAAATATTTATGTTGTAATTAGTCGAGTGTTTTCCCACTGGCCGCGTGTCCAACCGCGCCTCCACAGCTCCGGACGGTTTTGTTTTGCTCGTACCACTCGGGCGTGTTGTACGGCTGGGAAAGTATTATTCCACTGTTCCAGTGAATCAGGTTGATCGTATTTTTCCTTCCGCATCGGTATCTAATCGTAGCCGTAGCATAAGTATAGTAGTGGGCTAGTTTTTGTTTCGTTACCTTCGTTACTTCATTATGGAGAAGAAATGTACTGATATCGTTCAGGCGATGTTTAAGAAAATTTGTTTAAAAAGATTATTTCTTCTAAATTGTACACAGTGGCTTAAGCTGCAATGAAAATCTATCTTTAACTAACCAAATTTTAAATAATTTAGTAGATAGATCGCTAAAGCTAACTGTGTTTATTATGCTCGTGATTCGTCGTGTCATGTTGCACATGGTGCTGGGCTGTCCGAATCGCCGGACAGGTGAAAAGCAACAAATCTACCAGATTACAAATCTAAAAATCTGCAACCCACGGAGATTCCGGGCGATCAAGCAACAAGCAATCATTTGCCGGCCCCGATTTCTAGCACCGGTGATCGAAACGTGTGAGCCAACTGGACAGCCATTTTTCTACGCCTTTCAACAGTGTCCTGAATGTAAGGAAAAGTCGTAGGAAAGGTGAAACTCTCACAGCGAACCCAACGGCGAGCAATAATTTTCCCGCTGGACAGATCGACCCGATCGAGCGTAACGGCAGCAAAAGGGGAGTGTGCGTGCAATGAGAACGTTTTTGGAATCACGATCAAAATAAAGGCGCGCAGCAATTTCATCCAGCTCCACGTGACGTACGGGGTTTGTAAACATTCACCAAAAAAAAAAGACCCCGACCATCGCTAACCGAACAGTCAACTCGGTTGACGTTGATCAGCGAAAAGGGAGAGTGAAATACGTGACGCCATATCACCGTGCAACGAAACCCCTGGGGTTGTCCACATACCGAGCAGATAGTACAGTTGACATCATAATTAATTTATACGCTAAATCATTGTCCCTACAACGATGCTACGATTACCAGCGATTTCGGGTGGCGTGATAAATTGGTTCGCATCGTGTTCATTTTTTTTGGGTAACTTGTTTTAGCCCTCTTCTGCTTCCTTTGCCTGTTGTTCATCAACATTACGGGAGGAACGGGTTACGCCACGGGCCACGGGATCCTAATTAAGCGGCTTATTACGTTGGCCTCCCCCGGGGAAGAGGAACACGAGGCGCACCGAAACCGAAATGACTCAATTAATTAGATGATGCACCGGCACCGAACATTGGCCTAGTCGGCCGAGCTCGTTTGCAGGGAAAGGAAAAACATCCTTGGTTGTCGAGGTGGAATGTTGTCCTTTCGGGCGATCGATGTGGCGAACGTTGTTACCCGTCCATCATGCGTTGGAATAAGAATCGTTTAATTAAATGAGAACGGTTACAGTGAGCGAGGTTGAGTTTACCGAAAAGGATGTTGGCCGTCGGAAAAGTATTAATTTACTTTGGATCTCTTTTTGAAACAGGGATTCCTACTCGAAGGTGATCAAGCTCCATCGCACCACAAATCGTAGGTTTAAGACTTATTTAGCATACTGTTAAGACGAGGTTAGAGTCTTGATTAATCTCCTCATGCCATTCGTGAAAAGTACAGCGATTTTCTTTAATTTTCATTGCAATTATCGAGTATTTCGAAGCATTGTTTTACTGTTGGTATGCTTTAAGACGTATTTCTTCATAATTTCGTAACAATAATTGATTCTTTTAATTAGATTTTTAAGTAATGTGAGGCTATCTAATTACAATGCTTGTGGAATCGTTTTTGGAAAGAGAAGAAAAATCAAAATAACGAATATTTTAACTATAAATTTGGATTGTTTCATTTCAATTTCGATGTGAGTTTTGTTATTTCCTTTAAAATAACGAATGTCTTGACAATTTTCCGTGCGCTATTTCAACTCAAGAAGACAAAAAGCAGAAAATTAAGGAACAAAAATAAAGTAAAAAGAAAAACCTAGGTTTGGTGTTTAATTATCAAACATATTTTAGTGGTATTTGAATTTGAATAATGAAAACAGTTATTTAAATAATAACAGATAGTTTTTGCAACTTGCAAGCGGTTTAAAACTAGACAACTGAGTGGAAAGTCGGGAGAACTTGACATCCTTAACAATTGGATTCGAATACCTTCTTAAGACATGCGTCAAAAATAAAGAATTAGATTCAAATCTGTTCCTTCCTTTGCTTTTCAACGGTAAGGTTGTCGACGGTTTCGTTAGGCCAGAGTAGAGAAAAGCTCTGTTTTAACTTACCGCTCAAAGTTGAATATATTTGTACGAAACAAATAGTTCTATCGATCCTGGTAGACTAAATCGACTGTTGAAAAAGCACCAGAGATTGTTTTTACCAGAGAGTGTCACTAGATAAATGCGAGAATATGGAAATTGTGTCCATTTATTTAATTAAAGTACAACAAAATTTCTTGGACGTTCGATTAAAATCAATTTATACCTTGTAAGATGTCTTGATCTACTATTCACTTATTGATAGAACTACTCGAATGCTTACCTTCCATCGCCTTCATTGGATTGGTACCGTTTTTGTAGGACACTGGGCTCCAATAGTCGACCGCCGCCGGACTGTAATGATGCAGAAAGTCCGCACCGTTCAGATCCACTGCCGACGGTACGTTGCCAACAAGGCTAGAGAAGGATTCGTGCAGCATGGTTGCTCCTGCCGATCCACCCGACATTCCGAGCGTACTGTCCCCGTGACGATGACCGTTGGAAAAATCCAGATGATGCATCATAACGAACAGCACGAACTGTGATTCTCGGAGACACTCGACACACACACACTATCGATTGGAACTGATTCACACTCGTTATTTCCAGAGAATTTTTAAAGAATTTTTTATGCAAAAGACACGATAATTTACGCTTAATTATCCATCCTGTTCAATGAAACAGAATATAATTTAGTAAGACCAAAAAAAGCCAACACAGAAACATCGACCGGAGGCAATTTTCACACCTGCACCAATTTTCACTAATCGGCACGGGGTGGTCCTGAGGGTACGGCAATTCGCACTTCTTCAGATCACACTTCTTCTGTCACTGCAGCAACGACAGACAAAGGTCGCAGCAGGCTTCACACATCGGACAGAGACGGCGCATCAGAACGAACGAGAGCAAAGACGGGTCTAGTGTGCGGTTTTCCTTCCCCCGTCAAAGTAGGCGAATTCTAAGCAGTAACGTTTTTATGCGCCCCCATTCAACCAGCACGATCACCAGCAATCTACG
>LULA01013751.1:0-55501 GCA_002091835.1 Anopheles maculatus | reverse complement strand
TACTCTTCCACGAGGAGCGTCTGTAGCTGAAACGATTTTGAAGCTAGGTACCGCGCACTTGATAAGATGATTTTGATTAAGTATTGTCGAAACGTATTGGAGTATTTTCAAAACCAGTTTCAGCATCGTTAACAGTGGTTGTGCTTCTCTTCTTTTTGTTTTAATTTATACACACAACTATTTATTTTCCTTTTCAATCATTCCGCTTCTGCGTTTCTACGTTTCTGCAGTTTTCTATTTTACGTTAAACTTTATGGTGTTTTACTTTTTTCCACGATGTGAATACGCAAAGGATACACCTTAAAAACATCGAACCGGTTAGTGTGCGTTGTGCTACACGCTACTGGATGCTTACAGCAGGCATGTTTGAACAAGTGTTCAAAACACTGTACGGCACAACCAAACACTACACTACAATGCTCGATGTTCAGGTCAAAGCGAATTAGTCATTTTTGTATTTAATCTTGGTTCTTCTGCTACGCTAGCCGCGAACCATGCGCATTATCGAATGATGGTTTTGATTGGTAGAAAATCTACGATATGATCTATATTTCTAGCGTTAATGGATGTGTCTTCATTACTAAACCACAGTGTCATAATACAACCCGACCAGGTGCCATGCTTCCCATGGGTGTGCATTGTCGTTTCCAAAACTAGATGCTTTTTTACCATTATTTGAGAACGAATACCTTAAACGAAGTTGTGTCATTTACATTGTTGTGTTGGGCAATGTGTGAACATAGTGCTATAAACCTTAAACTATCCTTATACTATTCGAGAACATCGCTAAAAATCGTGCGTAAACAAGTGGCCGACATTAATCGGTCAAGTAGATATCAAACCGTCCGTGATTGAGTTTTGGTATTGTTGCTAAAATGCATCTCAAATCTTCCAACTGTATTTTACATCTCATCAACACTTTGTTGTCAATTGCGAATAACGGATCTGTTGAAAGCAAACACGAGTGGAAAGATATTTAAAACAGGACAGCAAACATTCAGAATGGAAAGTTTTCTAAATGCAAAAATAAGTGTAAAGCCCGTCACAAAACCTTATGTGTATGCGAACATAAATGTAAAATAAAGTGGCCAAGAGGTACACACTCCCGCTCAGTCAACACCAAATAGCGTGTTTGTGAATGTTATTATAAACTGATATTAAAAACTCACGTCCTGTTTGTACTACGTAATGTATGACATTTACAAAAACGTCAACCCCCCTACATCCTTTGGCAAAGCAACATATTGAGCTGTAATAAAGAATATGAAACTTTCAAACTGTTAACATAAATTTTCGGACATTTTTTTTTTTAGCTATAACTCTACACGAACTCTGGTACAAGACAACAGCGACTTACACTTAGCTTTATTACACTGTACTTTAACTTCATGTTGTGTGTGTGTGTGTGTGTGGTAAACAAATAAGACCTAAACAATTAAAAATGCAGATCGCGAACAGTGCACTTGTAAAAAGGAGAAGACGAACTCATCATAAATACATTCCCCGGCCACTCTCTAAGCGATCTGGATGCCACTCTGCGCACAGTACTTTTGCAACGCCTCCTGATGGTCCGCCGGCAATGCAGCAATCAGCGTACCCACCTTACCCGCGTTCGACTGCGCCAGATTGCCAATGTTCTGGACGAGATATTGGCGCACATTGCCCACGTCCTGCAGCGGATCGACCGGTTTCGATTGGGCAAAGTTTAGCTGCGAGTAAGCGGCCTGATAGCCGGGCACGTCTTCAATCTCGATAAAGTTATCACCTTCAATCGCCGACTCGTCCGGTGGCAGCTCGAAGATCTGCACCACCGTCTGCAGCAGCTTTGGCCAGTACAGGACGTACGGTTCGGCTAGCATTTCCGGACATTCGCACAACAGCTTCGTAATGCCGACAGAAACGATCTTCTGCTCGAGCTCGCCGGAAACTTTGTTAGTATCTGGAATGAGCACGCGCTCAAGCACCATACCAAACATTCTGTAATTTAAGAACGTAAAACCAAAAACGTACAGTTTATGAAAGTATTCGGAACGGTTTCAGCAGCCTGCTCTTACTGTGCTTGAATGCTTTCGATCATCTGGATGAGCGCCTGGGGACCAACGCGTGCCGAGTAAAGGCAGAGAAAAACGATAAAGCTGCGCACAAACTTTGTCGTTTTGGAGGAACTAAGCCGTTGAAACAGTAAAGAGAAAATCTGCCGCATACTTCGGCCAAGCTCCTCACTGCAATTAGCGAAATGTGGTGTTAATGTGGCATATCCCAGAGTACGGTCATTACACTCGATACAACAACTTACGGTGGATAGTAAAGGAGCAGGTTTTGCAGCAGATAGAACCCTTCGTGATCATTATTCTTAGAGGCAATCATCTTCTGGAACACACCCAGCACCCCGTTCAGTTTGTCGTCGGCCGAAATCTGCGCGGAAGCTTGCCGCACAAACGCACACAGCAGCCGAATCAGTGGCGTTACGTTTCCGGGACGCTCCCAGAGCGCTGGCGTCAGCAGACAAGGAAACAGTGCAAGATACGTCTCGGGAATGTTGCTTTTACCTTCGCGAATTTCCAAAAATAGTGATAACATCTGGAACACGTAAGGCATGAATTCTGCAAACGGTAGGGAAAACACAAAGGGGGAACCGATTAGTAATGAACGATGGGAAAATTGCTAAGGAAACCCAGCGGTTCCGAACCACCTACCCAACACGTCCTGCTGCAGTATGCCTTGGAAAACGGGAAACAGGGCCTCTTCGAACGAGCTTACGGCATTAGGGTCGGCTTTACAAACGAGTCTGTGAAAGAATGTGTAGTTTTTCAATTGTAGCAAATGAAGAGCAGCTACTTTATAACGTATGGCATTAAAAAATGACAAATTTTAACGATTTTTCATACGATGATCGATGTTCTTTACACATCAATAAAGACATTACTGGATTAGATCAAGCAGCACAAGTTAATGATTGAATATTTGGCGGAACCTCCATTGGTGAGGCTGTTCTAGTTGTAAAACAGGACCTGCTCGACTTTGTCATAAACTTTACCCAAATTTCACAAACAGATTAGCCAACAGAAATAAAAACAAATCAAGTCTATATACGATGACTGAGGCGATTCCCGGTAGGATTCGCACTTCAGTCTTACCTGGTCCCGAATGGTTCCTCAAAAAAAGCCTCTCTGAGCGCCTCTATATCTAGCAAAGTCTATTTTTTAATGCATACGGTGTAAAATTCGAAAAGAATCAATAAAAATAAAAAATGTATCTCACTCACTTGACGGAGAGCGAAAGCGTCTCGAACAGATAGTGGTTAAAGTATGGTTTCGATGGGTTCTTTGCAACGGTGGACAGAATATCGGTCAGCCGTGGCAATACCACGATCATAAACGGCAACGAGGCTTCCTGCAGCGTGTTCAGCACACGCATAATGCACTTCATGATGTACTCGTTCTCGTTCGACCCCTGCACAGTGATTGCCGCAAACAGGCCCGCAATCAGTTCGGCACTGAGCGGCGACAGGATCTCTTTCGTCACGATCGGTAGCTTATCCGGACCGCGCATCGTAAGAATTTTGTCGATTGTGCATGCGGCGTACGTATGCACCACAACGCTGGCCGCACCGAGATGCTTCGCAACCAGTGGCATTGTCGCGACAATGATTTGTGGTCCCAGAATCGTACGGAACGTCATGATAAACTTAAGTGCGTCCGCTTTCAGTACCGGCAGCTGATTAACATCGGCCCGTTCCAGCTCGGGAATGATCTGCTGCTGGGTGAACTGAGGCAACGGGACAAGCTCGGATGTTTGCGTGACGCCAAGCTTCTGCGTTTGACCCTTCGATGCCATTGACGTGACCAGGTAGATGGCCGTATCTTTCGCTTTCCAGTTGTTGGTCGGATTTTCTGCATACTTTGCGAGCAGGACCTGCAGATACTGGCCAAAGATTTCCACTATCTTGGCTTCGAATTTCTGCAGCAGGGATTTCACCAGATCACAAGCAGCGCGTCGACGCGTTTCCACATCCGAACCCTCGATATCCCGTCGTATGTACTCTTCCGGGTTGTCCTCGAACAGTTCCTCATCCGATACGCGAAAGTCCATGTTAGGAATGATGACCTTCTCGCAGATACTCGCCAGCACGTTCGGATCCTCGAACAGATGCCGGTAGTGGCTCCGATCGGCAACGGTACTCAAAAACCGGAGTGCATTCGAAACGAGCGAATCGTACTTGGTGTGGATACGGGTGTTCACCAGCAGCTCCCAGACGGCGGTCACGAACTGTGGCATGTACGGTCCGAACTCTTCGTCGTACTTGAGCGCGTACATGCACAGATTTTCGCAGATTTGCGACCGTAGATGTTCGAGAACGCCGGCATCCTCATCATCGTCCGTCTTCAGACACTGCACATCCACCGTCAGCAGCCCGTGGAACGCTTTCATCCACGTTTCCATGTTATCTTCGAAGAATTCGGGCAAATCCTGCGAGTTGAGCGAATAGAACACCTTGCACACGAGCACCAGCGAGTTGTAGATGACCTGTAGCGCTTCCTTGTTGCCAGCGTGTGCCTCCGCCAAACCGAGCGTTGCCTGCAGCAAATCGGTGAGCGGTTTGGCCATCTTATCCAGCACGTATTTGATCTCTTCCCACAGTTCCTGCGACTTAAACTCGTACCGGTAGCGTTTGAACAGTGAGTGGGCAGTTTGCAGCACACCGTTGATGATGTGGAAGTCTCCCGTGGCAAACTTTTCAATCATCTCGTCCATCAGCTCGGGCCATTTGGTCGGGAAGTCGTACTTGCCTATAATGCTGACAGCGTCGCTCAGCTGCTTCTGTATCGCAGCCGGAGACTTGAGCATCATCGGTACGATCAAACTCTTGATGCCGCTGCGATCCGACTCGCTCACCTTGTTCGGGCCGTCATTATCCAGATGGAAGCCCCAGTTGCGCTTGACGAAGTTCTTGAAGGCGATTGCGGCCGCCACACGGATCGTCATGTCCGCTTGGGGCCGGTCGATCAGATGCAAACATAGCAGCGGATAGTTCTGACTCACCTCGATGCTCTCGATGAAACGTTCAGCTGATGGAACAATCAAGAATCGGCACCGTTATAGTAACACAATCATCGTATACAATAAATACCACAAAACACATGGAAGCATAGACAGCAATGCTGTTCGAGAGGAGCCTTTGCTTCGTTCCTACCTACCTGGACGGCGCACTTCCGGGTCCGGATTCAGTGTTTGCTGCAGGTAGTTGCCCAATCGCTCAAAATTGTTCTCGTTGATCTCCATTTTCCTCTGTGTATTGCTCCGGTACAAACCAGCCTTGCAATCGTACTAGCTCAATGACGCTCTTTCCTATATAACCGCAACCGCACAGTAAATATGTACAACGAAATGTGCTACAATTACACCCGCTCCGATAATGAACTTTTATTCAGCGACCAGTGTACACTGTTTGTCCTACACCCGGTGCTTCGAGAGAAAGATATTTCTTCACTTTTTTGTGTAGCGCGTGAAATCAGAAGCGGCAAACAGTGGCGGCCGGCGGTTTGATGTGTTTTCTATGTTACTTTTGCAAATTCTGAAGGTGGTGTAGTTTGACATGCGATTTCCATACTCACCACGGGCTGGCAGTTTGCATGGATTCCGTTACAATTTAAAATTTGAGTGCAACGTGCTTTCCATTGCAGGTTACCTTCAACATTTGTATGCATACGCTTTTTGAATAGGGTAGGTGCAACAATTGTTGTGCTAGCACCAATTGTTGTGCTATCGATGAAAAAATCGAAATTATGAAAAAATATGGCGGGTCGATCAGATGCAAACATAGCAGCGGATAGTTCTGACTCACCTCGATGCTCTCGATGAAACGTTCAGCTGATGGAACAATCAAGAATCGGCACCGTTATAGTAACACAATCATCGTATACAATAAATACCACAAAACACATGGAAGCATAGACAGCAATGCTGTTCGAGAGGAGCCTTTGCTTCGTTCCTACCTACCTGGACGGCGCACTTCCGGGTCCGGATTCAGTGTTTGCTGCAGGTAGTTGCCCAATCGCTCAAAATTGTTCTCGTTGATCTCCATTTTCCTCTGTGTATTGCTCCGGTACAAACCAGCCTTGCAATCGTACTAGCTCAATGACGCTCTTTCCTATATAACCGCAACCGCACAGTAAATATGTACAACGAAATGTGCTACAATTACACCCGCTCCGATAATGAACTTTTATTCAGCGACCAGTGTACACTGTTTGTCCTACACCCGGTGCTTCGAGAGAAAGATATTTCTTCACTTTTTTGTGTAGCGCGTGAAATCAGAAGCGGCAAACAGTGGCGGCCGGCGGTTTGATGTGTTTTTTATGTTACTTTTGCAAATTCTGAAGGTGGTGTAGTTTGACATGCGATTTCCATACTCACCACGGGCTGGCAGTTTGCATGAATTCCGTTACAATTTAAAATTTGAGTGCAACGTGCTTTCCATTGCAGGTTACCTTCAACATTTGTATGCATACGCTTTTTGAATAGCATTTTCTGTGTAAAACAATTTTATTTGGAACGTTTCAATGTTAACAAAGTCAAATCCAAATATTAGCAAAGTATTCTGGGTGGCTTATGAAAAGCACACACATCCATATCGCACATTTCATTCCGGGCTGAATCATACGGGCTGCTGTGAATCATACGAATCATGTCTTCAATCGTGACTATATTGATCGAAATTTAACTGGGATTACTTTACAGGCTTAATCTTTACTGGGTTGAAGCAATGAGGATTTTTGTCTAAAAAGCCCTAGTTTGTGAATTTTGGATCAGCAAATTCTTTACAATTGTACTTTTAGTGAAGACGCTGTACAAACTCGTCCATAATTGGTACACCTACCCTAGCATTTTCTGTGTAAAAAAATTTAATTTGAAACGTTTCAATGTTAACAAAGTCAAATCCAAATATTAGCAAAGTCTTCTGGGCGGCTTATGAAAAGCACACACATCCATATTGCACATTTCATTCCGGGCTGAATCATACGAGCTGCTGTGAATCATACGAATCAGGTCTTCAATCGTGACTATATTGATCGAAATTCTACAGGGATTACTTTACAGGCTTAATCTTTACTGGGTTGAAGCAACGATGATTTTTCTGAAAATGCCGGAAATAAACATGTGCTTTTTTTTGCAAACTGTATACAGCAAGGTACTGCCATTGAACACAATTTTGTCAGGCCGCCATTACGTCGATGATCAGCCTACTCAAAGTGGGTATAGGAACCAGGTGGGCTTATGCCTAACGATTTGACAACTGCGCATGGAAAAATGAAATAAAATTGGACAGTTACGGGTTCGATCGTTTGTCAATGTGTGCGTGCTCCATCTGGTTGTGCTGCCCGGAGTAAAATGTAAATACGCGTGTGTGTGTTTGAAAATACGCGTATCTGAATCGAACCCGTAACTGTCAAACGTAAATTCCGCAGCAAACCTATGAGCCCACCTAGTTCCTATACCCACTTTGGCAAAAAGAACCGTTTGGTCTGTACAGAGCCTTATTAGAAGAACAAAAAGAAGATGTAACGGGACGGTCGGTTGCCCATCCCAATGACAGTTCTGTGGTGAATATAGACATGTCATGCTGTCAGATAATTCCGATGGCGTCAAAAAACGCGGTTTTCGGCTGGCGTTCTTAATTTGTTGTTACTGATAAGCTCCGCTATACAGGATAGCCATTCGAGAAATCTACATTCCCCGTTTCAGTAAGGACGTTTTAACGCTGTAGCGAACCCAAAACTCTTCAAATAGCTTCCGCCAAGCGCTGACATGCTGAAAACAAGCACCACAACGAACGATAACGGCACAAACAAGGTCAGCGAATGTAATGTTGTCGATGAATCACCGTCTCAACGTCAACGCGAAGGTCAGCAACCACCAGTACCACCAGCCGAACAAAGTGCGGCAGACGAAATATGTTACGATCTGGCCCACTTTCGTACCGTGCGCGTGCTGAACAATAACAGTACGCACAAGTGTGTCGCCCTGCTGGGGCATTTCAGCAATCTTTCGCGAGACAAGCAGGCCATCGTCGTACTCGAAAAGCGGGCCTTCACCGAGGCCGAGATTACGACAGTGCCACCTTCTTCTGCTTGCACGCCAACGCAGCGTGAAAAAATTGCACACAGTGAAAGTGAACTCGAGCGTGCCAACGTGGGTGAGAAAACTGATCCATCTGGCAACGAGCGGACGTTTTTCACGTCGTCATCACGTTTGCACAAGGAGTTCGTTAATGACGTGTACGGGAACTTCCTTTGCACGGTGGATCCCGAGCTTAACCGTACGTAAGGGACGCTTTTTCTTTACCCCCTCAAAAGCGTGTAATAAATGTGCTTTCCTTTTAAGGTCTGAAGGTGTCCATCATCTATCCTGCTTCGGAGAAGCATATCGTGAAACACAGTGCCCAACATCGGTACATGGTCGATGAGTCGGCCGAACGGTACAAGAATATTACGCTGCCACATCTGGAACAGGAGCAACTAAGTCTGGAGGTTCGGATGGTCGGTATTCCATTTTTTTTCCATTGTATAACAATCTCATTTATTCTCTTCCAGTGGCTTTACAACGTACTGGAACACCGTAAAGAGAAGGAACGTATCCTGTATGAGGATCCCTGCGACGAAAACGGATTTATTCTGCTGCCCGATCTAAAGTGGGATGGTAAAACGGTCGAACAGCTGTACTTGTTGGCCTTGGTTCGCCGACGTGACATTCGTTCACTGCGTGATCTAACTCCGGCCCATCTACCCCTGCTTCGCAACGTACAGGCGCGCGGAATTGCCGCCATCGAAGAACGTTACGGTATCGGAGCATCGCAGTTACGCATCTATTTGCATTATCAGCCAACATTCTACCATTTGCATATGCACTTCACCTATCTGCGGTACGATCCCCCGGGTACGAACTGTGAGAAGGCGCATCTCTTATCGACGGTGATCAACAACATTGAGCTGCTGGGTGATTATTATCAGCGGGCGACACTTTCCTACGCGCTTAAGGAAACTGACAAGCTATGCGCAAAGTTTATCGCTTCTGAAAGCGAAGAACCTGCTGCAAAGCGTACCAAAACGGATCTTGACCCATCGCAGTAAGAACGGCAGCTATAAAGAAGAAAAAACACAATCTCTCATAAATTACTCGCTAACGAGCTAATATCTTTGTCAAACAGTCTCAAGGTTTGGCAACTATTTAGTGGTAGAACAATCTACCAACAAACAAGCAAGCATGATCCCGTCCACGGGTAAGATTGATCGGCTGCTGGTCGAGCTACGGCCACGGTTGCAATGCGCCAACTTCTTCATATCGTTCCCACGCAAGTTTGCAGACATCGAATCGACCACCATCGAGCTGGCCACCGATCGTATAACGATCGTCATGAAAGGTGAACACGAGCGGTACGAAATCTGTACGGGCGACTACTTCCAACTACACACCCAAACGCTCAGTTCGCTTGTGATTAAGAATCGGTACATCTGCTTCCGGGTGAACACGAACGAGAGTGTGTTCGGTTCTGAACGGTTATCCACCGGGCAGGGCATGCAAGACGATGAGCCATTCCGATTAGCGTGCAACGTAGAGGCTTGCAAAAAGTATCGAGTGCTTTGCAACAATTGTGGTGGACCACTTGTACAGTCGTCCGACCAAGACGAGGCGGGAATTTCGTTCAACCGCGTACTAGAACTACCCTCCGAGCAGCTAGATACAGACGATTGGTTCTGCCATCGGCACGACCATCATCCAAGCGACGGAGCGCAACAGGGAGCTAGTTGCCAGGGCGAATCTTCCACCCAACTCAGCACGAAATTCGAACCACAGCCGCACGAACTTTTCTACGGGACCTTTTACGCGCTGCTCCATCGTTCCGTGCTGCAGCGAGTTCACGTCCGCAACGAACGGTTTGTGTACTGTAAGCGATGCCTTCAATATCTAGGCACGACCCGAAAGAATCGATCTTCGGTAAAACTTTGGTACGAAAACGTACGCTTCCAACCGGAACGATCGATACCGTTGGCACTGTTTCGAGCAGACGATGCATTGGAGCTGTTTCACCATCTCGTGCGCAAGACGGTGCGCGAATTTAACTTCGTCACTCACCTCGGTCTTCCACCGTCCATAAAGCTAATGTTTGAGCTACGCCGTCCCGGAATGGAGGGAGACGTGTTTTATCTGCTGATGCAAATCATGGACTGTCAGCTGAGCGTGTTTCGTGCGAAACAGAAACGCACCGGTTCTGGTTCGTCCGAATCGTGCTCGGATGATATCGACGATGATAGGGGCACCATAGACGACCCGAAAATGGATCTCTCCCACAGTGGTGCTGTAGCAGACGGGGCAGCAGAAGATGAAGACGACGACGATGATGATGATGTGTTTATAGACAATTCGTACCGTAAGCATACGATCAAGCTGCAACGGCACCGTGCCATGAAGCTGATGTATCAGTACGAAAAGTACGAAGAGCAGCCGCTGTTTGTCTTCTGGCGGGAGGACAGTAACGTTATCAATCTGGAGCTTTCCGAGCCGATGTTTAGTGCAGCTGTACGCTATCTGGACGCAAACTCCAGTTACGTACCCGAATGTTATCGCGTAAATCTTGGATTTAACATGAGCTATCTGGATATTTCTTAAAACAGTAGTGTACAAACCTTGTGACGCAGAAGAACTAGACCACAAACCAAAATCTGTTATTGCCGGTAGTAGTGTAGTGAGGGAGAAGGACGTGTTTTTTTGAAAATAAATGTTTTTATGTGTACTTCAATTGCTTTTCAATTAAATTGGAAATCGAATGTAAAACCATGGTAATAAGAGCAGTAGTGTGTAGAGGACGTCGTCTGCTTGAATTCATTTCAATTGTACAATGGAGGGATGGTACGGTATCTTATCAGTGGATCTAGATTAGGAGAGCGTTCACATTACGTATGCCTGCCATTCCTAGCCAAGCACAACGATCTGCTATCTTTTCGATATCATTTTTTGGTCTTTGGTCTGAAAGTAGGCCTCTATTCTGGTGATTACTTCGCATAAAAAGCTCCATGAAATCTACGCTTTTATCGAACGGCCAAACTCTCCTTTGGTTGAAGACCGCTTCCAATTCTAGTTTAAGTGTCTACCTAGCTACTATAAACACACCTTACCTGACAAATCAGCGAACAAAAGTCATCAACAATCTTTCTACGCGAGGGGAGGGTGTGGAAAAGCTCGAGAAGGAAGGGATATCTTCGTTTTGCTTGTCCGCTCTTCGCGATTTTGTGTCGTGGTGGTGCGTTGCTGCTGTTAAATAATCGTAATCAACGTCGAAACAGCGTAAGGTCGGCCACACTTTCTCCCAGATAACGGGCCCACTCTAGACGGAAGTTGCCACGGATTAACACAGCAAAAATGGAGGTACGTTTGGGCTTACGAAGCCGAACTCATTAAACCGGGACTTTTCCTACCTTCACAAAACAAACTGTGATTTGTATTGTGAAGCAGGGCACAAGGAGATTTACCTAATGAATTCCATTTAATTTTTGTAGGTCGAATTTGTGGATGCCAAATCATCGAAATCGCTTGGAAAGTGTCGCGTACCCGTCGACACTAGTCTACAAGCACTTAAAACCGAGGTGCAAAAGCTGAAACCCGCCCTGACCGTTCACCGTCAGTCGCTCCGGTTGGAACCACGCGGCAAACCACCGAAGGAAAGCGAAACGCTGAAAACGCTCAATGTGGCCTCCGGTGGAAAAATCTACGTCCGCGATCTTGGCCCACAGATCAGCTGGAAGGGTGTGTTTCTGGCGGAATACGCGGGACCCATATTTGTCTATCTGATCTTCTACCAGCGGCCTTCGCTCATCTACGCCAATGCCGACAATCCGATGAGCTATACCGCCAAGTAAGTATCGTTCTCAGAAAAAGAAATGAGCCTTGTTTCCAAGTGGCTCGCTATAAGCTTCCCAGTGTGCTGTAGCAAATAAGGGGACGGATTATGAATCCGTATGGTGAAAAAATATCGTCTCTTAATCGGCAACAAGAAGAAGTGGTGGTCCGAAGTCCACACGGTGCGTCGCTGTACGATAATGAGACTGTCGCAATCGCTAATGAATGCACATACATTGCCCTACCGCCAGGCCAGGTGGTGATATATGTAGCAAAACATGCATTGAACCACACCGATCGAAATTGGTTAGTTTAAACCGTTTCGAATCATGTGTTTTGTTGAGCAAGATTAGAAAAAATAGAAAGTTTTACTCTCAAGATCAACCAACATCCTCTGCTTCAGTAGTAGTGCCCTTCCAGTAAAACTCACCAGCCAGTGCTATATAAAGAGTTTTTTTTTGTGAAATCTGTGCGACATTCGTACTTACAGTGTTTCTCACTTGATAATGCAAAGTTACCTATGATTTTTGCAAACGCTACATACGATTTCGTATGGAACGTTTGCAAAAATCATAGGTAACTTTGCATTATCAAGTGAGAAACACTGTAATGCTGCGTCATGTAACCTTTTTTTTACGGAAGATGCCGTCTAAACACGAACAAATAATTTATCAATCATTCAAAAGCTTCCCCAATCTCAGCAGGCGAGCTTACATGTATGGCTGCAGTTTGTTCTGGCTAGTGACGCAAGTATTACTTCAACGGTTTGTTTTTGCTATTGGCAAGTTCAAGGCCATTAAGCTTGCCGGCACGAACGAATGCCTTGAAACAGGCATGTTTTAGCTTTCGTAAAAGAAATCTACTGGATCTTGGATTCATGCGTGTAGTACGTTATTGAAGTGAAAAGTTTATTTACTTTTTTTCTAAACTTTGTTCATTTTACCATAGTTTATCCTTTTAGTTCCAAATCAGTTGGAATTTGCTACACAAATTGTAGCATATGCAGTCAAAAAACGAACTAGTTTAAATAAATTATCATGCAAAGGCCCTGCATTCTATCGATTCATCTTAAAATATCCATCGTCTTGCAGGTATAGTGAAATCACAACAGCGTTTTCGGTTAATACGGTTAAAAGAGAATATTTGTTGTGCTGTAAAGACGATTCGGGAAAGGGGTAATAATTTTTATTTTCCTCTGAAAGCCCAAAGCTTACTTATCAGGAGCTGCAACCCGAAGATTCCTCGATACCGCTCACGGTCTAGCGCCGCGTGTCTATCCCGGCCGTTCTGGCAAACGCACAGATCTTAAATTTAACCTATCACGCCTGCTGCGTTCATGTGGACGGCCTAAAAAGACTTTACGAGCTGGCTCGTCCGGTACCGTTCTCATGACGTGACCAGCCCAGCGGAATACAGCGCGTTTAATTCGCTGCACGATGATGAAGTCATCGTACAGTTCATAAAGTTCGTCATTGTAGCGGCTCCTCCATTGTCCTTCCACACTTACTGGCCCAAAAATCCTTCTGGGGACTTCAAAGGTGTGATCTCTTCTCTGCACATCGGCCCTGCGTAAATCAATGTTTGTTAGCAGGGTCGCTGGTGGGATAGCATCATTTCGGGTTTTGCCTCGTTAATCTCCAACCCAAGGTTCAGTGCTGCATGCTCAATCCTTTCATAAGCTTCTGCTGCATAGAAGAGCTTCAAACCAGTGATCAACGTATGTCAAGATCTGGAGTGACTTATAAAAGATGGTCCCCGAAATTTCCACCTCCTAGGTCTAGGATGCTCCTCTCTAGCGCTAGATTGAAGAGAAAATAGGCAAGCCCGTCTTGCTGGCGCAATCTCTGGTGGAAGCAAAAGTCCTGAGAGTACCTTTACCTGACATGTAACGTTGTTCATTGTCATTCTCACATGCCTAGTAAGCTTGGCCGGGTAGCAAATGAGCCCATTGCATCTTATAGTTTTACCCTAGCAATGGTATCGTATGCGGATTTGGAATTAATGGTAAGACGGTAGAAATGTAACTTCTGCTTCAGAATCCTGCCTAATAGTTCTCAACGTCCAATGATAGTTCCAAAGACGAATGGAATAAGAAGATTTTGTAGTATTGGGGGAAAAAATTATAACCGTCACGCAATACCGTAATACCTCAGTAATTACTGCACTCAAGCCTGTACTCCTTGTATATGGCGAGATGATACCGAGATTCCAATCGAGAGACATCGATTTGCCATCCCACAGTTATCAGCAATAATTATTAGCAATTATTAGCGCAGTATGCTAGCTGTTGATAAGACAAACACTGTTTCGAATAATATGGATTCGAATAAAATTTGTACCTTACAGCTAGACACCACATGGACAAAAAAATTTCGTATTACATCAATTCACTTGATTAAATTTCCTTTCTACTCCTCTCTATATCACACAAGGATTGCTGCTGCGTGTTGGGTTGCACACTACGCTAAACGTCTGCTGGAAACACTGTTCGTGCACCGGTTCTCTCATGCGACCATGCCGCTGAGGAATCTGTTCAAAAACTGTTCCTACTATTGGGCGTTCGCCGGTTACGTGGCCTATCACGTAAACCATCCACTGTTTACGGAACCCTCGTCAGCGCTGGTATATGCTGGATTGGCTACTTTTGTGGTAAGTGGCCGTTTGTTGCCGTCGTTTTCATCAATTTTAGCATTCATTTATTATGCTGCCGTATCCACAGGTCAGTGAACTGGGCAATTTCTCTATCCACATTTTGCTGCGAAACCTGCGACCAGCAGGTTCGAACGTGAGGAAAATCCCAGTACCGGATGCAAACCCACTCACGCAACTGTTCAAGTAAGTGTCGTTGGTACTTCAAAGACCGGGCACAGAAAGCATCAACCCATTCTTTAAATTACCATATTCCACTATTCCTTTTCGTTGTAGCTTTGTCTCCTGCCCGAACTACACGTACGAGTTCTTCTCGTGGGTCGGTTACACCCTGATGACGTCCTGTATTCCGGCCGGGTTGTTCGCTGCCGCCGGCATGTACCAGATGACCGTGTGGGCTCTCGGCAAGCACCGTAACTACAAGAAAGAGTTTAAAGACTATCCGAAAAATCGCAAAGCTATCCTGCCGTTTGTGCTGTAAAGCGGACACCGGTTTAGCCCGAACGTTTGGCGTGTTGTCGGTAAGAGATTACGTTTTGGTATTTTCGTTTTTTTACGTTTAAAAAGGGATTGTGGGATGCATTTTTGAGCTATTACTTTAAAAAAGCACTTAAGTTTGCCGTTTTTTTTCTAGCTAAGTTTTTTTTTTTCGTGTGTTTCTCCTACTATGGTTGAGGTTGTATTTCCCTGTTGCAGTGGAATATGGTCAGAATATTTGAAGACCTTAACTTTTTGTTTCAAATCTATGTCCATGATGTGTAAAATCGTTTTACAACGCATTAGCGCTTATTAAAGTTTCATTCGGGGATCAGTAGGATGCGCATTTATTTAATAAGTGAAACAAAACCACAATGTGTTGGGGCTAGCACAGCATTCCTATTGACGCATCTGCAATTACTCTTCAAGCACCATACACTCGAGAAGCAGTAAGAGAATGAGTAGTTTTCAATCTGAACAAAATGCGACAATTGCAACACTTAAGTAATAATGCTAGTTAGTAAGCGCAGTTGAGGGAATTCAAAGAAATTAACAAAATAAATAAAAGTAAAACAACACGATCGGCTTTGGTATGTGGCAATTGAGAAACATGATACAACTGATTAGTAAGACTCTTTCGACGTACAGGCGCTCTTATTTACTTACTTATCAGGCGCTACAACCGCTTCGCGGTCTTGGCCTGCTGCAACAATCCTCGATACCGCTCACGGTCTAGCGCCGTCGTCTGCCAATCCATTATCCCGGCCGTTCTGGCGGACGCATCGACGCCATCACTCCATCTCAGTTTGGGCCTACCACGCCTCCTCTGTCCATGTGGACGGGCTGGGTCGTCCGGTGCCATTCTCATGACATGACCAGCCCACCGGAGCCTGGCGAGCCTAATACGCTGCACGATGGTGAGTTCACCGTACAGCTCGTAGAGCTCGTCATTGTAGCGCTCCTCCATTGTCCTTCCACACATACGGGGCCAAAAATCATTCTGAGCATCTTCCTCTCGAACGCGGCTAAGAGGGTTTCGTCAGTTTTGGACAAAGTCCATGTCTCAGAGGCGTATGTGAGTACTGGGACTATAAAGGTTTTGTACAGTCCCAGCTTCGTCCGTCGCGATAGGTATTTTGAGTGGAGAAGTTTCCTCAGGCTGTAGTATGACCGGTTGGCATCCAGCACCCTTGCGTGCAACTCAACGTCTATGTTGTTGTCGGTGCTGACTTTTGACCCCAGATAGGTGAAGTTTTGGACGACTTCGAAGGTGCGATCACCTATCTGTACATCACCCCTGCGTAAACCAGTGTTTGTTAGCAGGGCCGCTGGTGGTGCCACCATCATTTTGATTTTTGCCTCGTTGATCTCCAACCCGAGGTTCAGTGCCGCATGCTCGATCCTTTGGTAAGCTTCTGCTACATAGGAGAGCCTCGATGTCGGAATCGATGTTTGCTCCTCTATAAGTTCTGACGTTTAATAGGCTCGACTGTCTTCTGCGGCTAATCAAAACGTGGTCTATCTGGTTGGAAGTGGCTCCATCCGGAGACACCCACGTAGCTTTGTGGATGTCCCGACGCGCAAACTTGGTACTTCCGACGACCAGATTGCTTGAAGCTGCAAGCTGGACCAATCTACTACCATTATCGTTGCTGTGCTCATGTAGACTGTGACTTCCAATGTATTGGCGGTACATTGGCTCCCTACCGACCTTTGCATTGAAGTACCTCGCATGCGCAGGGTGCATAGACTATCGTTGATAGCCTTGAAGCCGATGATCTCGGATTTCAGCCGGGGACATACGGCGAAACCCGTTCCGAACATGTGGTGGCGGTCGTGGCAGCTATAATAAATGTCGTAGCGGTTGCTGCCACGCCTGTTATGCACACCATTCCCTAGCCAGCGAATCTCTTGCAGTGCTACGAGGTCCATGTTTAGTGTGGCTAGGGCGTCATCTAATTGCCTCAAGGCTACGGCTCTGTAGAGAGTGCGTACATTCCATGAGCCCATATAAATCGTAGTCCGGCGGCGGTGCGGGGGTCTAAAATCGTTGAATCCGGGTCTCAAAAAATTGCTGCAACTTTCCGTAGTCGTGAGTTTACTTGAGACAGGGTGACTGGCCCTGCGCTCAAGCCCCCAGTACCTCTGGAGGGCCTCGTGGTGGTTTGGTTTTTCGTCTGGTAACCCACCCCACGTTCAGGCAGTCCGGTTACCCGGTCTGCCCACCCCCCTCCTGTTCAGCCGTGCTCCACCATCCACCCAAGTGGTTGAGACTGGCCCGTTTACCCAAGCTTGGATATACGGTGAATCAGGTTACCACTCTGCACGACGGGGACGTGACGGAATAGGAGTTGAGTAGGAGAGCCTATGTAACCCTTTACAGGGTTTCGGATCCGCGGTTCGAATCACCGTGGCGACTAACAACTCTCAAACAGTTGTTAAACGATTCGAATCACAAAAGAGTTGTTAAACGATTCGAATCACCAAAGAGTTGTTAAACGATTCGAATCGCTAAGGTGAAGGAGTGAGAATGAATTAATTCTTTAAACAGAGTTGTTACTCTTATCTCTAGTCCAGACCGCCAGCAGACATTCATGTCATTTCGACATTCTGATGAAGTTAACATAGACAAAACTAATCTGCACAAAGCCGACTCTTTGTTCCCTTAAAAGACAAAATGGATAAAAGGGCATATAAGGAATGTAATGGCAGTCGTAACACTTCAAGTTACAGTGCTCTTCCGCTTTTGGAGTCATAACCGTTAGTATGACATCGTACGTAGCATCTAGCGTCCTCTAATATGGAAAGACACATACACCCATTGAACTAGAGAACATTAATTAAATATTTGAGGTAGAGATACATTGTCGCAAAGAGACGGACTAAGGGCTAGTGACTTGTTCGGTGATCACTTACCTTAACTGATTAACTTTTGCAGGGACATACGCCGAAAATCTGAACCGGACAATTTTCTTGTCACCTTACAGAGAACACGGCCTGCATAGCCGTGCGAGAGACTCAAAAAAAAGAACAAGTTTTGGCTAGTATTCAATCTATTTTATACTCAATCAAAACGTCAATTAAAACGCATACTATTCCGTTACACTGTCCATCCTTCCCAAGCAACAACGCAAGTACCTTCGTTTACATAGCGAAATCGTTAGTTTAACTTAAATATTATTGTATCAATCTGCACTATATGCACTGTCGTTGCTTTCACATCTAGCATTGTGATTAGACGATGTTACGAAAATGATTTTTGTTTCATTATTAAGCGGTTATATTGAAATAAAAGAAACAGTAGCTAGGTAATAAAACAAACTGTAGCAAACCAGATACATAGTATAAGCAATACAATTTCACACGCGCACGCATAAAAATAATACTTTATAATTTACATACGAATTTCGCGTGCGCAGTGCTGCTCTGTGTATTGCGTATTCGATGGCATAAGAATTCAAACTCGAATGCGTAATCATTATTTTTCCTCACAAACACATCGTTTCGTAAAACGAAGACTGTCGTACGTAGCGTTAACGTCATCCGATTCTCAAGGAACCATTAACTGCTGGTGACGTTACTCGAGCCCCATGCTTTTAACAGGGCCAACGTTTTGTTAAGATGTGCGCACCATTCGTCACGTTCTTCCTTCGAGTCCGCTGATAGCAGATACCTGAGTTTGCAGGAGCATAAATGCGTTAGAAATACATTTTTTGAACATTAGCAGAAACATTTCAACACATACCTTTCGATTGTGGTTTTGCCTTGACGAACGACTTTCAGCGATTCAACGTCATCGTCCCGTGCGGGTCGTGCAAATTCCAGCATTAACGTGTTCAGCCGTGAGCAAATATCGCGCGGTGCAACGCCAACACGCTGTGTGATGCATCCCTGCAGATCAATGCTTCCGATCGGGGCTTTCCTCTTTTCATCGTCCGGATACCGCCAATAGTTGATCACGTGCCGTTGCAATCGGCACCACCGTCGATGCCATGCGCCCAGCCCCGACACATCCTCGTACATCGTTAAAAATCCATGGTAATCCACCGTGACCGCTAGCTCACAGTTGACGCGCATATTGACGGTGCCATCGAGCGGACTAGCGCAGCCCGAGATGGGATTGAGCGTCCAGCTCGTACGCTGTATCTCTTTCAATGAGAAAATTATAAATCCGTACAGTGTCAGCGACGGCGAGCGAACGGCTTGCGGTCCGGCTGGCGATTGTACCGGGGGCATGATGAGCCGCGAGTTGCTTTTCAGTGCTTTCGGTGTGTGGAGCAGTTTATTCGATCCGCTACCACCTTTCTTTTTGCCTAACGCAATGTGGTACTTAATTTCGTGCGGCAGAACCTCGCGACTAGCGGGCATGCCGTAAATTTCCATCGTTATCTAAAGAGGTTGAGATAAATAAGTAACGAAGTATATAAGTAAAGGGTATCCCAAAGATTCATGTACGCTTTTCCATGGACTTTTCCTGATGGAATTTCTAACAATCATTCGAATTTGTTTTTTAAAGAGGCGAATGAGGCGACCCAAAGCCTCTAAAATTAAACGATTAAAAAAAACGAATTTGTTTCACAGTTTACTGACGATCTCCCCAATATGTTTGGTTTCGTCTCGTGATTTTTCGATAGTGTAAGAAATAACGTACGGATTAGTGTTGTGCTTAATGAGTCTTATCAAAAGAGTCATTCATATGAATCTTCAGTGAAGAATCATTCAATTCATGAGTCGACTCCAAAAAGATTCATGAATCCCCAAAGATTCATGAATCCTTAAAGATTCATGAATCTTTGAGGATTCATGAATCTTTGAGGATTCATGAATCTTTGAGGATTCAAGAATCTTTGTGTATTCATGAAAATTTATAATAGAGATTCAGAGTCATTCATTCAGTTCAAAGATTCATGAATCTGAATCAGATTTACCCAACACTAGTACGGATTAAAACATAACTGGGAAAGAATGAAAAACAAATTGAATTCACCGATGATCTATACGTACTTTAAAATCAGCAAACACGTTGCTCAGCTGTAGCACGTCCGGAAACCGTACGGATAGCAGCCCCGGCAGTGTTGGTGCCGTCTGTGTGGCCAACACTGTTTCATTGTACTTCAGCAGACACACCAAATTATGGCCACTGATTTGATCCGCTGCCAGCTTGCGCATATACTCCTGCTTAAGAGGCAACGTGATGTCTTTCACCGTCAAGCGACCCTTTTCCATAGGCGCACCCGGTGGTCGCAGACAACCTTCAACGCGAAGACGTTGCACCTCATCCAAAATGGCCTGTCGACGGTGCGCTGAGGAAGATAGAGGAATGCAAGAAAACGATAAAGTTACCTCAAGTTTGAAAGTATTGACCACCAAACTTACTCGCAACGAGCAGATGTCGTTCGCCTTCGACCGATTCCGTTGAGCCAGAAAATTCGATTGTGGCAGCGCAAAGGTTCAGCGCCTGGCTGGCTTGTGCAATGATCGTCTGCTGTTTGCAGACCTCGTCCAGTAGCTTTTTCACCTTTTCCTGTACCAAAAATTCACCCTCTTCCGTGCCGGTAGAGGTAGATTCCGCCGCGCTGGACACATCTTCCTCATCGGAATCGAACGCTGCGGTAGAATCAACCGTTCCGGCTCTATTTGCGGGCGATCTGCTGTTTGCCTTTGAAGTCACCGGCGCACGTGGGACTTTGCGTGGAGTGATAGTATTCTGTTGCTGCTGCTGACGACGATAGAAACTAACGGTGTGGACCAGCGTAACCATATCATCATCGTCTTTTGACGGTTTCACCTGTAGTTCCGAACGTACCGGGCTGCTATAATCGACGGTGCCAGCCTGCGGTTGACCACCGTTGCTTTTGCGCGGTGTACCAGACTTACGTTTGCTAGCCCCAGTGCTGGTCACCTTGTCGGGATGTTCTTCGTTAATTGTATTGCAACGATCGCGCCCCGAGTGCTTCTGATAGGAGAAACTGTTGGACGATACTGAAGATTTTCGCTACAAAGAGGGACGTCGCAGTTGGGAAATAATTAAATATTGAACTTATTGTTAAAGCTAACCCATAAACATGGAATCTAATAACTGCCAAGCCAGGTGATGCGAGCATACTGTAAAGTTAGTAACATAATCATTCCCGAGCAAAAATAATTTATGCCATTACGCTTAACCGTTAGTATGTCTTGTTCTATTTCATATTTACTAAAAAAAAACACAACAGATTCAACATGACGTACATTATTGTTCGTTAAACACATGCTAGCCCCAAAACAGTTCCATTAGTGTGTGTGTGTGTGTGTGTTAGCTTACATCCACAACCCAGCAATCCCAGAGCTAATGTTTTAGTTTCTTACGGGTGTATCGAACGCTTCACTGTCTTCGTCGCCCTCGTCAACAAACGCTTCCTCGAGGCAGGCATCGAGCAGATCGCTGTCCTCGAGCTGATCCGAACCATCGCTGGCATCGGAACGTTCTAGGCTGAAAGTCACACCTCTCGTGGCCTGCGTCTGGGCAGCAACCACTTCTTCCTCTTGCTACAAATCCGACAAAAATACAACGTTGGGATCGTTTGTGTACAGGTGGAGGGGGAAAGCAAACAAACCGCTCATTCGACATCCGATTCGAAGTATGCCAAATTAAAATAATCAAGATAATCAAAACAATACATCACACTATACAACACCAAATGTGCGAATCAAATACTCTAAATACGATATTGTTGGGCATCGTTTCGATAACTTACGTTCCAATCATGGCTCTGACGACGACCGCGACTAGTGCGACGATCGTTCAGTTTGACGGCCTGCAGTATTTCGCGCCCCAGACTGACGTTGGCGATGTTGCTCTCTTCTTCATCGTCGGAATACATGAAACTGTGGAATTAGAAATTGAAACCGAAACGATTTTTTAATGACAAGTTTTAACAAAACAAAACAATAGATGTGCGAAGTTTTCTCAAACCATGTGAAGATAAGGAATGAAATGATTAGAAAGCCATGATAACAGTGAATGTGAACTAATGTAGGATGACTTAGTTTATTAGTTTTCGTAATCATGATGACACAACTCCTTTGGTTCGCTGTTATAGTACTGTACAGCATAGATTATTTAAAAGTTCATTGTTATTGTAACCCGCATGTTTAACAATAGCTTAGTTATTCTAGCTACCGTTTTTTTGTTAAAATTATACATTCTACCATGAGATAACATTGAACAGACCTTCATCCAGTGAATAGACGCCCAACAATCAATGAGTTCTTTGTGTTGTGTTAAGAAAGAAAATGCGATAGAAAAAAAAGGAAGGAATTTAAAAAAGCAAAAGCTCAAAATATGATAATAAAGTGAGGTTTGAAATTAAATAAAAACAGCCATAAAGCCACAGAAATAAAATTAGCACAAGCGGTTAAACGTTAGCGCAGCAAAAACACTGCAAAAGATCAACAATAAGTTCCCACCTGTCGTCATCTTCATCCACCTCGTACCGATGGCGTTCCTGATCGCCCTCCTCTTCCTCGTACTCGTCTTCCTCCTCCACGGCATGTTCGTCGTCTCCGACATCGCCTCCGTAACACGTCCGGTAGGCACGCTCGGATCCTTCCGAACCGGACACAGTGGCGGTGGTATAATCATCACCGACCGCCCCTTCATCGCCGGATTCGGTGGCCGTAGTTTCGATATCGCTCAGTGCTGGATATATACGTCCATCCTTTGCTGTCGACGCTACCCGGATCCGTTTTACCTCGTCCAAGGCAGCAATCACGCCCGGACTATCTTTAGAACCGTCTTAGCAAAAGGCAAAAGGTACGAAATATGATTAATAAAATACGCTATTTTTAACATTTGCAAACATTTACATACCACTGCGCCGTTTCACTGGATGCCCACCATTTCCTTCCAGCGAGTGCTTGCTTTTCTTCTTGCCACTGGCTGTCAGATAGCCCTCCGGGGGCATCGGCGGAGCGGATGGGATGGGCTGCGACTCGTAAGAAATCGTATCCGACGACATGTCGGCCGGTTTGGTGAAACGGTTCAGCAGCATGTCCATCTCCTGCTGACGCATACGACGGATTTCCTCCGATATTTCCGACTGCGAAATTGTGCTCGTGTCCGACATCAAAGCTTCAACGGTGTTACGGATCGCGGAACCGGTTGCTTTCGTTTCAACTTTCGGGGCAGGTTTACCGTGGTCGGTTTTCGGTTTGCTCTGGGGAGATGCTGGCGCAACAACCGTTCGTGGTTGCTGCGTGATACTGCCAAACCCGGACCCCTGAATGGCAGCACAAGACATCGGTCCCGACCCGGACGATGAAGACTTTCCACCATCCTTATGGCCGGTAATCTGCCGAATCGAAGGACTTATACCGAATGCTGCCTTCGGTACCAGAGCGGCGCCTTTGTTCTTCTCGAAGATAGCCATACGCTCCTTGAGCGACATTTCGGCCGGATCTTTTTGGCCCGGTTTCAGGATTGATTGGCGTCGGCCGGACGATTTTTCGAACATTGCAGCCCGTCCCGATACCAATCCACTGGCCACAGCTTTTGGCGCACCCGCTGCATTCGTTTTCTTTTGCTGAGTAGTAGTGACCGCAGATTTTTTTGCTTCCTCCGCCTGCTCTACCTGAGTCGTGCTCCGTTCGCGAGATGTTGTAACTGCGGATGAGGCTGATGCCGGTGCACGATAGTTGTCTGGTTTTTTGCCATTCTTACTCTCCTGGTAGTCGTACACCAGCTTCGAGGTGGTTGATTCGCGTCTTTGAAATCCTTGCGACTCAAGCGTGTCCATTACTTTCTGATCCCATTTCAGGGATTTCGTTTGTGCCGATTTACCTGCCACCACAGACGACTCACCTCCGTTACTACCCGACTTGTGGGGACTAAGGATCGATTTCGGTGGATTAGGTGCTGGGTACTTTTTGGGCGTTGCACCCGTACCTGTTGCCGAAGACGCAACAGTACCTCCAGCACGCTTCGGACTGTGCCGGCGGGCGGTGGGCGATTTTTGCTCCCTACCCGGAACAATCGTCTCACGGTGATGCGTGATGTCCGGGTGCGATGTATCGTCCTCCCAATTGTTGATCGAATCTGCCAACATGGCTAGCTTTGCCAGCTTCGGTTTGGGTTTGCTGGTCTGCTTCATATCCTCATGATACCGACCCTCGGTACGATGCACCGGCGACGAAAGATCCTGCGTTTCGGAGTAGAGCGTTCCGAGCCGCTGCAGCTGATTCCGGCTCTGGTCCCGGATAAGACTTTTCGCATCGGCACTATTTTCCTTCTCACCCTCAAGCGCACGGACAATGTTATGCTCCCATTGCTTTTTAACGGTACCATCGTTTTCAAGTTCCTTCACGCCCAGATCAACCTGCAGGTTGGCACTTGTGGTGATGTTTATTTCCAGCGCCACATCACAATTGTCCTGACCACCAATGTCCACCGTGGTGGTACGCTCACCATCCGTTGCCGTGCGCGTTGATACACTCGTTGTCGATGGTGGTTTCGGTGCCGATTGCTTTCTCGTGGTGGACTTTTTCTTGGGCGAAACCCCCCCAGTGGCTTGCTTGTCCACTTCGTAGTTGAATTCCGACAGTGGAAACTTGGAGGTATTCGTAATACCGAGGGCGGCAGCTCGTTTCTCGGCACGCTCAAGAATGTTCTGCAAGAAAAAAAAAAATGGTAACACATCACAACTTCCATCAACACGAAACGCTCGCTAGGACGCCACGGATGTTTGGCTTTTGCTTACCTGCGTGAATGGATCCATTATTGCATTTCCCACATAAAATATGCACCAAAAATATAATTTCAACCCGTTTTACACGATTCCCCGTTATTATTTCACAGATTTACACTCTCCAATTCGGCTACCTTTGCGCTACCTTCACTCGTACACCAAGGAGCGATGGTTTCGCTTTGTTCTATGCAAGCGTCGTCGTTGGGTGGCTGTTGAGGTTTGAAAAATTGCAACGGTTGATGGTGGCTTGCTTCCGCACAAAAGAAAGCGGCTTGTCAAAACAAGCCGTTGGATGAAACTTATCGTTACAGCTGTCACATGAAAACGATAAGTTTTGTTTGAAATCGTACATCTTGAAATCGTTATTTGAAGACAATCTGATAACGATAATGCTGTTTTTTCTAATGTTTTGCACACATGTTGATGTTTTTTTTGTGTGTGAAACATTGATAATAATAATGTTCGGTCAGCCGAGTTGGTCCATGTGCTAAACTTGCAAAAAAAAAATGGCAAATTCTCTAAACCTATACGAAAGTAATACCTTTTTTGCGTACTCTAGTTTTGCCATTGGGTTGTCATCATCAACATTCGTTTGGATATACACAAGTTGGCCTACTCGTTTTTTTCAGTTGATACGGTGTATACTCAGCTTCGGTTTTTGTCTCTTTACCGCCGTCACAGGAAATGACCGAACGCTACGACATCGTACGTCACAAACCAACACAAACAACTGGCTGTCACCTGCTTTTTTTTTTTGAGTCGATCATCTGGCGCGCTGCAACGCGAATTTCATCATCTTTCGCGACCGAACAGGCGGAAGGGATAAAGTGGGTTAAAATCTCTCCCTCCAGCGATTATCCACACGTGGACAATACTCGCCGGTGTCAAACGGAACGTGCATACTATCAGGTACGCAACATAATTTAGGATGCTGCACTGTCCTACAGCTGTTGCAATAACCCAAAACCATCCGCGTGATGTAACGCATCATGCTTGTGCAAGGTGTGTGTGACCTTGAACTTAAGAGCAAGAGAGAGTGGCTGGATGGGGATGTGAAAGCAGTGCCTCGAACGAAGAAAGAACTGGCTGTACTGAGTTGTGATGAGCTAAAGCTGAGCTATAAATTAACGGTCCAACACTTGCACTCTTTATTGCTTTGTTCGCAGAATGAGTAGTAAAGCTCCATCGTTCAACGAGACCCACTCGGATAAGCTCGCCCGTAAGGCCCGAGAATCGCCCTTCATGCCGATCGGGATTGCCGGGCTGGTCGCAGTGTGTGCCATCGGTGCGTACAAATACAAGCACCGGGGAGCAATGTCCACGTCCGTGTTCCTAATGCAGTTGCGAGTGGCCGCACAGGGCACCGTAGTCGCCGCTCTGTCCATAGGTCTTGGCTACACGATGGCAAACGAGTACATCTTTAACAAGAAAGATGAGTAATTAGGAGGCTATTAGGATACTCAAAGAAGTAAGTAAACGACTTGCATACCACGAACCCTTCGAATTACGCTTATATTAATGGCCTTTGTGTCGCTTCTTATCTATCTTCCAACAAACCAGGTGTAAATAAGTATTAATGGATAGAGCAAGACACTATTTATTCTCCTTTTGAGTCCCTCGCCCAAATCAACCCCCTATTTTCTACCCATCCGCCGTAAAAACAAAACACATGTAACGACGCTATTGTTTCTGGTGCCAGGCACAAGAAAAAACTGTGATTGATAAGATGTTATCGAGATGACAAACGTAGCATGTATGGGATATTGGATGTGAGTGTCCCGCGATCCGTATTGCTAGCACTTGGACGAGATGCACAGAATTGGTATATCTCATTTAGTGTACTGAACCGGGTTAATCTATATCGGTTTTATATTTTCCTAAAACGATGGATTGCCTTAATCTCTCAAAGATTCGGATTAGATTGAAAAAAAAAAATTAAAAGAAACAAAAATCAACCAATAGTTTATAATTATGAAATGATTGAAAAAGTTTAGTTAAAATGAAAGCTGCTTCAAACGTAGAACAATATAAACGTCTATATTACCAAGTGCAGAAAACGTGTTTCGTGTATTCTAAAGTTAAGTGTGTTTTAGTTGTGAAGCGCGAGGTGAGATGAACTTTCATTCAAAGATGAGAAAATTATCGTGGATTAGCGAAAACGGTAGGAAAATTCCATCTGCCAGACACTTTGCTACTGCACTAAAGCTTGTAGTAAATTGATATGCGTGAAATATCGTAAGTGCTATTTTTGCAGTTACCATCAAACTCTCCTGTTCGCGGCATGTGATCCTCGTTCAGTGACGCGTGCGAAAACAAACGTAAGCAAAATTAATGGCCTGAATGGAAGCTTATTTATTTTTAGTTCTGCCACGTTCGTACCACGATCTATTTCAGTGCAGGCGAATGGTGTTGGTGCAGATGGGTTGACTGTATCACAAGCCTACCGGAAGAGTAAGTTTATTAAACATATGTTACCTCTTGACCTTCGACAATTGGCCCTGAAGTGGGTAATTTATGCGTCAAGTGCCGCTCTCAATGAGGTAGACTGATGATAAAGAAACAATTATTTGCATATCATAAATCGATATCTGCCGATAGTTGTTTGAATTTTTCATCAAATGAGGATTACATGTAAGCAAAGATACACTGTACCTCAAGTGCAAAACATTATTGCCGATTAGCGATAGCTTCACTTTCGTTTTTTTTATGTAGTTCAGCGGGTCATGCCGTATTTGTTTAAAGTGGTCTGAAATATACGATCATTTGAAAAAAGACTTCCAACAAATATTGTTCAGATAGCAAAGTAGTGACTCGAGCAAACCGTAGGTAGGAGAAAAGACTTGCTAAAAATTAGGATGAGTATCATGATCGACCAATCTTTCGTCTGATGTATACATGTTGTCAGGCTATTGAATAGTAAAAATTTCTCCCTTTTAAGTGACTGATTCCAGTCATGAATTTTATATTTTGAATTTATCGGTGTTATGTTCATGACGTACCCATGGTGCGGCGCTGTACCATTGAGCTAGGAAATGCTCGTTTAGAGGATCTTTGCAATAAGGTATACTTCTTTCGACGCTCCACCAGCAGATTATGCTACAGCCACCTAGCATTGGGGAAACATGAAATACTTGGCTCAAGAACAACGAAGCCCTAGGCTCTGGCGAAATAGTAGCCAAAGAATGAAGGTGTCGAGCAGGAATTTCGTCGTAAAGATAGTTGGAAACTGTCTGACTGACCAGATCTTCACCATGCGGCAAATCTTGGAGAAGATGGCGGAGCAGCCGCTACACTCCTATCATCGCTTCATTGATTTTAAAGCAGCATATGATAGCTTAGCCAGGGTAAAATTGTACGACGCAATGGGCTCATTTTTATTCCCGGAAAAGTTTTCCAGGCTTGTTGACCAACATCACAGGTGAAGGTGGATGGTTAACTCTCAAGGCCCTTTGCTACTACCAGAGCTTGCGGCAGGAAGTCGGGCTTGCCTATCTCTTTTTCACTTCTTCTACTTTTCTGGTCTGCTCCTACGGAGCACGTCTAGCAGACAGGGCCTGGCGTCTAATTAGTTTCCAGAAAACTCGGTCCATGGCTGCACTCCTCCACCGCCGGCTGCATCCGATATCCCTCAGGTCTGCGCCTCGTGCTCCTCTGCGCCTCGTGCCGAACGGGTCGCTGACGAGCACCTTCCTGGTAGGGCATGAGTCCACTTCAATATGGCGCTAAAAGGGCATATGGGCATCCGAGACATGGAGGTGTAAACTTCCGGGACCATCTTCTATAAGTCAATCCAGATCATGGCATGCGCTGATGACATACACATAATTGGTTTGAAGTTCTCTAACTGCAAACAAACACTGATACGCAGGAGTAATGTATAGATAGGTTAATGTATCTTTGAAGCTGTCCAAAACTTCACCTATCTGGGGTCATAAGTCAGCACCGATAACAACATATTTGTTGAGCTGGCTGCCAACCGGTTATACTCTAACCTGAGGAAACTTCTCCACATAAATTTCCTTTCGCGACGAACGAAGCTGGGACTGTATAAAACATTTGTCCCACAAACGCCTCTAAGACATGGGCACTGTTATTAAATGGACGAAGATGACTCACAAGGCTTCTTTCACTGGGTTCCTTTAGGAGAGCCTAATACTTCTGCCTACGCCCACCGATAGATTAATTGCGATTTATTGCGTTCTTCATAGCAATACGGCCAGGCCGAAGAAAAAAAAGAGGTGTGTAGAGAGTCATGTGCTTGGAGCTGGTTTGAATCCATACTTTCATTGGCAGGATTCAACTCACTCATTCTTCCTTGCTCACTGCACACATTTGTACCTGGAACCCGATAGAACTTGATATACTCGTTGTTGCACAGATTCAAGAACAATTTGTACAAATACAAATTGGCTATGGAAATGTACAAGGCCGTCCCAATTAACAAAAATGTCGATGGCTAGTACCTGGCGGTTCCCTAGTCGAGGATATAGCTGCGCCAGTCTTCAAACGGTAGGATTATCCAACTACGTGGTATCAATGTGTTTAGTAAGCCTTTAGATAACCGCCATAACCTAGCCAAGCCAAGTCCAGAGTAATAATAATAAGAAGAACTTCGTGATCTTCAACTACTTTTTGCGGTAATGGAGCTGACTAGAAAGCTATTTTTTTTTTGCATAGAACAAAGATTCATTGGATGAAAATACTTAAAGACAACCGTTGAACAAAAATTTAATATTCAATTGTTTGTTGATAATTTCCGACATTTAGATAAAGTTTGCTCAATTTTTTCCATCCACAATAATGGCATTCTTCAAAAAATACATTTTTTCCAAATATTTCAATCGTTGAAATGGAGCTACATTGGATTCGCCTCTTCCCAATGATGATGAAATCCACCCAGAATAAATTATACCCACAAGACAGCTGAATGTTACGATTATTTTTATTACAAGTAATTAGCTATTAGAAAAATACCATTACAACCTGCCACCTGCAATTTACATCGTTTTGCGCTCCTGCTGCTGCTGCTGCTGCTGCTGCTGGCGCTTCGCTTGATTTCGTGCCTTCTGTGGCGCATTTTTGGGGTGCTTTTGTTGACTGGCTATCACCTCCGTGCTACGATCCGTGTCGCGTCTGTACACTCGATTGTCAACCGGAATCTGCACATATCCATAGTCCAATGCTTTTTGTTGGGTCTGCGCCGGTTGCTGCTGGTAGATCGTTTGCTGCAGTCTGCCTTGGGGCGAGACACGCGCCGCGTCAGCGTAAACTGTCGTGCGTCGACCAGCCGAAGCAAATGCTACACCGATCGGTTGAACGGGCGGGGATGGTGGTACGTTGATGTCACGGTACGCCGTCAGCGGGATCGCTGTCACGGGGACCGCGATCGTGCCGGCAGCACCACCGTTCGATTGCAGCTGTACCGTTCCAATCGGTCCGTTTGCGGATGATGTCGCAATGTAAGCCAGGTTGCCGGATGCCGGAAAAGTGGCCAGATATGTTCCCGTTGCTGGGGTAGCTTGGGTTGTGGTTGAAGCGATCACTGCACCGGCATGTGGTGCCGTGTTGTAACTGTGAATCTTCACGTCACTTGGCCGCAATTGAGTAGGATAGAACGGTGCGGGTATTTGGTTCGCGTTCGGTGCAGCGTAGTATAGGCGAGCTGGTCGAATTTGGGTAAGATACTGCTGCTGCTGCTGATGCTGCTGTTGGACAGGTGTGTTCGTGTAGTACGTCTGATAAGTGGCCGGACTGGGTGGACCCGTAGCTACTGGTACCACTTGTCCTGTGGGTTGACCTGCCACAACGCCTGTCGGTTCGTTTTCGTAGGTAACGTCCGCTCGGTAGCCATTGTTGTCGGCGATGTACTTGACGATCTGCATGCGTCCGTCCGGGAGTTGCACCTTGTAGCTGCCTTTCACTGCACCGTCCTGCTGCTGTTGCTGGGTGTGCGAAAAATCATCACCCGAGGCCGTATCTTTGACGGCGTACGAAAACACATAATTCTTTTTCACGTTCGAGGACGCTTCCTGGATGGATGAAAGTAAAGAAATTCCAGGTGTGGGCCAAATGTATCAACGCAATGTCTTTAGAGTTATGATCGTGATTATTGATGTAGTAAGGTGTTACATTACAACAAACTAAACCATTGCTACAAAAACACATCACCCTACTTACATTATAGCTATCGATATCCTCGACAGCATAGCCCTTGCCAAGGACCCGTGCCGCATGTTTGGCCAACGCCTGGTAAGCCGGTTTCACCGTTTGGCTGTCGGCACCGGAAAACCGTACCATCTTGTGCTGACGTTCCTTGAGGGCCAGCGTCTCGTACGGATAGGGCAGTGCGTTAACAGTGCTTCCTTCTCGGAACCGTGGGAACTGTATGGGACCTTGACTGTGGAGGACAGATGGCGTTTGATCGTGGGAGATTATTAGTGTGACAATATGGAGCATTATCAAAGCGGCGCTACCCAGCACCAGGAGTGACGCGTTAACCGTTCGTTCAGCGGCTGCCAGCGTTCCGCTTCATTTCATGCCACAATAAAGCTTACTTGAGAAGATTTTCGGTAAATTTCTCGCTGTTGGTAATGAGGTTCCGGTCGAAGATGGCGATCCCTTCGTAGGCATTCTGGTATGGGTGTGGATTTACGTCCCGAGGTCGCAACAGAGATGCCGGTTCGGGCGCTGTCACGGGGACCGCGATCGTGCCGGCAGCACCACCGTTCGATTGCAGCTGTACCGTTCCAATCGGTCCGTTTGCGGATGATGTCGCAATGTAAGCCAGGTTGCCGGATGCCGGAAAAGTGGCCAGATATGTTCCCGTTGCTGGGGTAGCTTGGGTTGTGGTTGAAGCGATCACTGCACCGGCATGTGGTGCCGTGTTGTAACTGTGAATCTTCACGTCACTTGGCCGCAATTGAGTAGGATAGAACGGTGCGGGTATTTGGTTCGCGTTCGGTGCAGCGTAGTATAGGCGCGCTGGTCGAATTTGGGTAAGATACTGCTGCTGCTGCTGCTGATGCTGCTGTTGGACAGGTGTGTTCGTGTAGTACGTCTGATAAGTGGCCGGACTGGGTGGACCCGTAGCTACTGGTATCACTTGTCCTGTGGGTTGGGCTGCCACAACGCCTGCCGGTTCGTTTTCGTAGGTAACGTCCGCTCGGTAGCCATTGTTGTCGGCGATGTACTTGACGATCTGCATGCGTCCGTCCGGGAGTTGCACCTTGTAGCTGCCTTTCACTGCACCATCCTGCTGCTGTTGCTGGGTGTGCGAAAAATCATCACCCGAGGCCGTATCTTTGACGGCGTACGAAAACACATAATTCTTTTTCACGTTCGAGGACGCTTCCTGGATGGATGAAAGTAAAGAAATTCCAGGTTTTTGCCAAATGTATCAACGCAATGTCTTTAGAGTTATGATCGTGATTATTGATGTAGTAAGGTAACAACCAAAACATTGCTACAAAAACACATCACCCTACTTACATTATAGCTATCGATATCCTCGACAGCATAGCCCTTGCCAAGGACCCGTGCCGCATGTTTGGCCAACGCCTGGTAAGCCGGTTTCACCGTTTGGCTGTCGGCACCGGAAAACCGTACCATCTTGTGCTGACGTTCCTTGAGGGCCAGCGTCTCGTACGGATAGGGCAGTGCGTTAACAGTGCTTCCTTCTCGGAACCGTGGGAACTGTATGGGACCTTGACTGTGGAGGACAGATGGCGTTTGATCGTGGGAGATTATTAGTGTGACAATATGGAGCATTATCAAAGCGGCGCTACCCAGCAGCAGGAGTGACGCGTTAACCGTTCGTTCAGCGGCTGGCAGCGTTCCGCTTCATTTCATGCCACAATAATGCTTACTTGAGAAGATTTTCGGTAAATTTCTCGCTGTTGGTAATGAGGTTCCGGTCGAAGATGGCGATCCCTTCGTAGGCATTCTGGTATGGGTGTGGATTTACGTCCCGAGGTCGCAACAGAGATGCCGGTTCGGGAGATTCTATCGCTACGGCCCTACAGGTGGGGAGCCCTACCGTGGCCAACGACACCACCAAGCACCAGGTAAGCTGACAGAGCGCGGGAGACAGAGAGAGAGAGCGTATGCATGTGAGTGTGTGTTGTAGCTAACATTGTTCAGCAGAAAAACAAACGAAGACATCACCCGGGCATAACGGGAGGCCCGGTAACAATGTCTTACTGTGTGCCTTACCTTCACGGCTAGCAAACACCTTGACTGCATTTTCGGTTCCCACTGTCAGCACGGAATTAGTTAAGCACATCCAACCCCTTCCGACGGCTCCCTCCGCTGCAGATGTACGTCTGAAGGAAGGAATAGAAATAGGAAGGCTATTAGCCGTCTAGCTTGCATGGTTGGCGTTTGTTTCTGCTTTTTTATTACATGTGGTAGGTTGGCCACTTTTCACACAAATAACCTCTTCACACGCCAAAAATGCGCCATCACAAGTGGGTACCGTTTTCGGTGTGCGGGTTTAGCCTGGGATCGATACCAGCAATCGTAGTGGCCTTGCATTGCACTTTATTGGTTGGCGAATTGTATGCACTGGATTGGCATGCTTAAGCAGGGTAAATACAGTTGTGCAAGTGACATACAGACTGGAGCTTTTGAACTTTTCTCGATAAGTTTATTAAGTGGTTTAATCACAACTACTCTGCAGCTAGAAATTGTTGAGGGCGAAGGACTGAATCTTCTAAATCATAACATATAAAATTATACAGATGACTGAGTCCAACATCTTTAATGTTTACAAAGCAAAAACTCCTAATCTATTTTAGTTTGATAATAATATCATAACATATAATCGCGTTCAAAACTCCTCCAAAGGTATACAAAATGAATACAGCGACGGACTATATAAAAAGACCACATGGTTCAACTGCGATAAGAAAAAAGTTAGTTGTTTTATGTCACAAAATGTACAAAGTTAAGATGTTGATGATGCTTTTACTAACTTTCGTTATGGTTATACCTAGCAAAAGTATCGAAATCTGCAGTTTGAAAATTGGATATAAAGTAGCAAAAATAGATTAGTATTCTAATTTCTAACATTGCTGGTGCAATAAACCAGTCAGTTTAACCTTCAAACACCTTTTTGGAATCACCAAATTCAATAAGCTAATAAAATCACGCACTCGATTGCAACACATGGCTGCACAAGAACAGTTCTTCGGATGTTCCCGATCTACCGATCATCAGCGTTTCAACCTTGACCGGATGAACACCCAACATCAACCTTTTGTCTTACGCACAGCATCCATAAACAGCGGTGGGCCCATAAACGCCAGCACGGTCGTCCACTGTAACCTACCACTACGCACAGCATCCTTACAAGCAACCACAGCAGCTTCAGAACTTTGATTGATCAGAGGTCATAAAAATGTTTCAAACGCAGCGTGTCTAGTATTGGGTGTTTGTTTAATTGGGACACGTTAGTGTAAACATTTTTTTTTGTCGGCCAAAAGCACCCCCGCATGCATGTCACGCAACCATAATGTACGCCACCACGGCAGGAGGGCTTTCGCGAGGGCTGCGCTGGTTTCTTAAACGGTGCTTACACGCGCCAGAAGAACTTGACCTACGACGGCATTTCATCCTAAATGCCGCATAATATGTCCCGATACCGTAGCATCGTGTAGTCACGATGTGGTAGTAAAAGCATCTCCAAATATAACGAGTTTCGATCTGATCAAAGGCCTCCTGAACGTGGCCAATGGGATAGAGGCGATGTTATTTAACGCTAATTAACATACCAATTAGTTGAGCTGGTAGGGCGGTTCGGCGAAGCTTTCGGACGTTGCGCAATGTACCGATGGCGTTATTATTTTGCCGGGACATGCAAACGGATAAGAAGGCCTGACCGCAAAAATGATAGTGTGAGGTGTCTTCCACGAGAGTGTATTATTGTGTCTGTAGCGTTCGAAAGCTTTCATCGGATATGAAGAGCATGCTAGTAGGCACTTCTCGATGAAGATGGCCATAAGTAAACTTTCTTTTTGTGAGTAATTTGTTTGAAACAGATAATCAAAACATTGTTCAATTTATGCCATGGTTTAATCGGCATTAGATAAATATGAATAGAAGAACTATCACGTTATTGATGATCATCGCAGCTTTGTTATCATGTTATTTACTTGACTAAAACGGATAACAAAATGAATTAGATTTTGTTTGCTTACTATGTTTTCTTCCAGTACTATTAAAAATAATGCCACCCGGTTTCGAGATGCATCACGGCAATTAACTGCCACCTTAACCATAGATGTCGTAAAAAATCGGAACTGTCCAGCTCATTCTGGGTCTTAATGAACAGTTGCTGTTAGGTTTTGTATAGAGCCTGTTTGAATAAAGCTCTTCGATGAAGGTCTGCCCAACAACTATTGATCGCTTCTTTATTCTGGTTTGCTGTGATATGGACATCATCTTAGATATGGCCGGAGAAATTTGGAAAGGTAAAAAAAATGTCAAACATGAACCTGCTACAAACGGTGATAAGGATGTGCCTTGCTCAGTGGCGGATTTAGGTCCTTTGGGGGCCCTAAGCGGCACACAGTTTTAGGCACCTACATTTCATTTCGTTGGAGTATGCTCGAGGCTCGAATTGTCTGTAAACCCCTTTCAAGATGTGTTTAACTGGTTCTTCCCAAGTACGTGAGCTCAGTCCGCTTACCGTTAAATCCGCCACGTGGTCTTGCTATAGAAATTTTGTTCGTTTTGTAATAAAACTCATAGTACGAACACATTTTTAATTACAGATACTCGAATGTTTTTACTAAAACTGCCTAAAATGATCTGATGATGCTGTAAAGCGTTGTCAGTACATAACAGCCTTGATACAAAAGAGAATAGCTGTGAGTTGCTAAAACACAGGTTGATCACCTAATCAATCCTGAATATCAACCTATTTTTAAGGCGTTAAATTTCTTCTTTGCAACCATTTTTATTTCTACACTTTCTACAGTTCAACAGTGTAGGAGTAAAATTTTTAGTAACAATCAATTAAACTTATTTGATAAATAAAGCTTCATTTAACAAAATATAGTTATCATTTTTAGAGCCATATCTCTATTATTAAACATACGGAATTGCTTAAAGATTTAAAGCAGTAAGAATCTCAAAATGAAATTCATGAATAAATGAAACATTGATGATTATTATGGTTTACATTGTCAAATAATATAAGGATCACTGTTGTGTTGATAACGAATCTAACATTGTCTTCGATGTTCAGGTTTTAGAAGCTACTGAATATAGATTCATGTTCTATTTTTGAGCCGATTCTTGCATCTTAAATTAGCAACGTAATATATAAGCCTGTAATTCCGTTATATAAGTTGATTTAACATCACAGAATATTTGAAGAAATGTTTTAAAAATGATGACAAAAAATAAGCTGCGTAGTTCGTGCTCTTCACTCTATGTTTAGTATTTAAATGTATACGAACATTTTATGAAAGTTGATTGCCAATATTGAAATTGAATGGAATTTTTTCGTCATCTACTGCAAATATCTGACCAGTTATCATTGCCGAATAAATAATGCAAAAAAGCACCAGCTAAGCTGCAAAAGCTACGAGCAAACACGAATAAACCATTGCACGAAACAATAAGTTACTTAATAATGCTTCCAGCTGTTCGCTTCCTACTCAAGTTCTTTCACCATTCGAAACGTACAAAATCAACAAATCGATCGTCGAAACGTATGCAGCACACGTCGGGCGGATATTCGGTTCCGCCGCCGCCGCTGCCGCCGCTGGTGACAAAACGGATCAGTTCACACCAATGTTCGACACTATCCGGGTACGGTGGCAATCGTTTCACCGCCACGAAATATAGCTCACCATCGCCCCACACATGATGTGACCGAAGAAAAACCGCATTAGCATTCCACGATGCAGACAGTTGTTGTGACCGTTTCCTTACACAGGTTACACAGCATGGACGCGGAAGCGTCCTACTACTACTACTACTTCTGTCCAACAACTTCTCACTAATCTGTCGCGGGGTGGAGCTTTTTGCGTGGTGGCGAACGATCTTTCCCAACCGAAAGGTAAACGTAAAGGAAACCCAAATACTTTAAACCGATGCTTGCACCATCGAAACGTACGAGAAACCGGCAGCACGCCGGTTGGTACAGTTTGGTACGAAAGGGCTCCTAATTGGCAACATTGTTCGCGGTGTCGATGTTGGCAATTAATCCTTTTCGGAGCTTTTGACACACGGCACGCTTTTACACGCATTTACACGACACTGCGGTGTACCGTGGCCCGGGCGCGTCGGCGGTTCAAACCGATTAGTGATAGACCGTTTTTCCACTTCACAATCGATGGTGCTTTGTGAAATTTTGAGAGGGGGTGAGAATATCCGATCGTGATCTGTCGTCTGTTCCAGTTCGTCCTCTGTTTGCAGTTTCTGACGAACACCAATTTTTAACTAATAATCTTCTCCAGATATTCAAAAGACACTTTTATATCTAACAGAACTTTCTTAATCGTACTTTATAAAATTGTAAACACAACTTACACGTGATCACACTTAAAACTGCAAACCAATTCCACTCTCGAAACAAACATACACACAACACCGGCACACCGGATACGATACGCGGAAGACCTGACTTATGAACTCCAAGCAGAACGAACAGGAATTGAAGAAAAAAAGCGCGTCCGACAATGTTGGGCTCCTGCTGGGCACTAACTGTCCACAGCGCGGTGTGTGCTCGAGTCAAGCCCCACTCGTTCGTCTTGGTAGGTGTCTAAAAGCTGGCCACACCGGTAAGGTTTACCCGGCCGAAGCCGAAAATACTCCCGCCAGCTTTACTAGCGGAAGGGAGGTTCATTTTTTTCTTAATGCGCGGGTGGGAGATACAGCGCGATTGTTGAATTGGGAGCTCCAAGTGTGAAGTACTTCGGAGGGCATTGGTACGTACGGTTAGGTTGCCTAGTTATGATTAAGAGAACATTATGCTCTGTGATTATTTAAAAAATAGTTTCTGTGGGTGTACAATGTTAAGAGATAATATGTGACATCACGCGGCGCATGCAATAAATTTCATGTTGATAATTATGTTTAAATGGAATAAATTTTTCGAGAAGCTAAGACCAAAACTGTCAAGGATGTGCAATTATTGATTAGTTTGTACTATCAGCGCTGTTTCCTGAGCGAAAAAGTTGAAGATCGTTGTGTATCTGCTGGCGGTCTTTGCACGGTAGGACCGGATATTGGTTCCTGTCCAGAGCATTTGCAGCATACAGGACTTGTAAACCTAGAAAGCCAAGAATGGCAGGCCAAGACATCTCGAGGATGTAACGTCAAAGATGAAGAATAATGTATCATTGGTTACTCCGGGAAATATCTAACAGGAGTCGGGATCTGCTCCTATTAAATGTTCTTCCTCTGATAATATTGTAAACCCTTCTGTAAATCCAGAAGCTTAGTAGATTAATCGTGCAACAGGACTTTTGAGAGCTCAGCCATTACCTGAAAAACTTTTTCCTTCTTTTTATGGCTAAGATGGAGGATTTACTGACTGTTAAGACCTCGAAGAACATCCACAGCTTAGATGTCATCTTATAGTCACAAGGGAAAAAGTGTTTTATTTGGTTAAAGGATTGTTCTGGAATGAAGTGATCAAATGGAGATCAACGAATTAAGACTGATTTGTATTACTTTTCATACATTTAGCTGCGGCATCAAATCTACGCAACAAAAGCTAATGTAATGATGGTAGACCCGATAAGCCAACTGATTTCCATCACTTTTCTTATCTATTCTATTATCTAAACTATTCACTTAACTTGACGACTTTGCATACCAGCTATCAGTTGACACGCTGGAAGCTAGCACTCAACCTCCATCGCATAGAGAAAAAAAATGGAACTTAACACACAACTCCGAGATGCCTTGAGCTGGCGCTGGGTGCAATATGCCGCTCTCGACTATTTGTCTGATTGCACCTCATCGACCCCCCACTAACTACTATCGCCAGTGCGATCTTGTTCTCATACGAATAATTGTGTTTTTCATTCTACTTAAGTTGCTAATCGCTGGGAAATAAAACAGCGATGAATGTGGTTTTTGTGGGCTGCTGTTGTTGTTGTGCTGCTCTCTCACCTACTAATTGCGGGGTGTCTTGAGGTGGCGCCTCTTGCGCGAACTACAAGTGGGTAATGCTCGTGAAAAGTCGTATGTATGTTTGAAGATATTCATGCTGGAAGTTGGTACGATTGGACTGGAAGCTGTATTGTTAGCAGCTATGTGGAATTCTGTTTCGTTGGTTTCACAATCGGTTGATTTGAGCCCTAACAAAAAGGAATTGTTTCAAGAAACCGTACAAAGCTAATTGAAAATATGTAAATCATTTTAAGTAATATCATAACAGTCAGAAATTAATTTAAAAATTAGGAAAAAAGAAGAACAAATCCAAAACTAATCATAAAACGAATAAATCGTATAGAATTAATGACTGTCAAACAGCATAACGACCAAGAAACAGCATTACAGAATAGAAGAAAAAAATACTGTCAAACCAATTGCTCAAATTTTAACGAGCGTCCGTAAATCAATTCATCGCTTGCGAAAAAAAAACCCCAGCTAAATCGTCTGCCGAATCTAATCAATATTCCAATGTCTCTCACTCTACCAACCAAACAAATCAACACAAAACGTGAATAAATAAGCTGCAGAAACCTGCCGTCCACAGCTTCAACAACCCGACGGATGGAGACACTAATAAAAGCAAAACAAAAAGAAAGATTACGAAAACTCGAGCCACTCGCCGTAAAGTAAAGCCTCGCTACCGATGCAACGCAATCCGGAGCGCATTTTCATGCAAATTCCACGATCGATCATCATCACTGACCAGCCATCGATTTTATGCGCGCTGCACTAGTTGCAACTTCTGGTTGTCGCTTTCGATGGTTTTGCTTTGTTGTTGTTAGTTTAGTCCGGCGTGTGAAATAGTACATGCTCCTTTCCAGTGGTCCAATTCGTATTCGGAACGAGGCAGATTGGCATCGAATGACGACCGTCGGCGTCGGCTTGATGCTAATTCCACCGCGACCGCGATCACAACATGACAACGACCTAGACCGACCGAAGCGAGCGCCAAAGCTGACAAAGCTCACTTTTACGGTACCGGTTGAGCGAGGTGATACGGTGCACTGCCATTGATAAACTGGTTGGGGTGGTTACTTTTCGGGTGACGAATGCATATTTCCACTGCAGTAGGTCGGGCAATGTAGGAAGAGAAAATAGACACAGCTGTCACGAAATTTGATCCTCTTTGAACAGCACGAGGTAAGCGTGGGCAGAGAGAGGTGTGTGGCCAGAATAAATAAAGTAATCAATGTTGATTCTTTATAACCCATGTCGTTCCCTACTATATCTCTTATAAACACTGGCTAGAATCATTAAACACTTGGTAATAAATTAATGTTACAATTGCAATTAATAATTCGTATAAAGTATAAACATGCATTCAATGTACAATGCAACCGAATTATTACATCATGCTGTAGAAAGAGCTTCAGGCATAATCATACTCTAATGGACTACCAGTCCGCCCATGAAACTGTTCCTGCATCGCTCGAACCAGGCATGCGTTCCACGCGCTCAAAAGTAAGTCAAAATCAACCAAGATCAACCTTCTGCGCATGATATATCACACACGGTGGGAAAGAGGGGCGCCACACGATGACAAACCCTGCCGACAGTTCCGGAGACATGTGGTGCTGCCGGGCGATATATTATTTTAGCCTTTACCTTTTACTGTACCGGTGTCGGTGGACAGCCGGTTTCCTTTTTGGCGTACACAAATTTCGCGCTTTACGCATTGCTCAACTAGCCCAATCGAAGCTGATGGTGAATTAAGATATATACTTCTGCTGCTGCTAAACGAGTGCATGTACCATTGAGTGAGTATGTTACACAGTATGCACACAGCGCTCACGATATTCTTGTCAAGTGGCCATGAAGATCGTGGAGCGTGCCGGGTTATATTTGGTTCTTTACCGATACGGCATGGTGTTGCACATGTTTCGACAGTTGCGTAATATACATTACAGAGATATGATTTGGCGAAAAAAAAACAACGGGCGAAGAACGAGATGACATGCATTAGTTCAATCTTAAGTAAACAATTACAACTTATTTATAATAAAAAATTTCATTAAATGAGGTGCTTACTGATCGGAGAACTGCCATCGCATAATGATCGCATAATTTAATTATCCCTTCTTTTTATTTAATTGTTTAAGCTTTTTATTCAATTTTTCAATATTCAATATGACGGTACGTCACCGAATATGTAAAGTTAACTAAAGAAATAAAACAAATTTGATTAGATAATTCAAATGAGAATGAAACCTCTGTTTTGTTGAGGACAAATAGCAAAAAGCAGTGGGTTCTAATAATATAACAAATATAAATAAGAAAACTGATTAACCTTAAACATACTTAACTATATAAAAATGAAGAAAACACTAGAACATAATCAAATAAACAAGGCAAAATTGTTGGTAAAAGAAATATGAAATAGATAAACGTAGCCAAATTGTTTTTTAATGTCAAAAAAGGTTAATAAAATATAAAAAAAATATGAAATCATTAAATACTGAGCTTTTGAACAGAATTTTTGAAACAATTACTATGCCCTTTTTATTTTTGATTTTGTGTCCTTTATTGAAGTGTTAGTCAGAACGCGTTTTAGTGCACTTCATCCTGTTCGGCAAGTCAATTCTCTACAGCCCATTTTTTACACCACGCAACCACACTTACCAGTGCTGTTCTGTTCCGCTTACCTTTTAACCTACTTTTACATCCTGGGACCCTTATTTCTCAACATTTAACCAACCACTAGGGGATAACACTGGTAAGTTTGTTTACTTTTGCCATTTACGTTCAACTTATCCTGTAGCTAGGCCCCCCTGTAGAACGTCGCTAGATAGTACCAGTTCGCAACTGATTCCTGCTCGGTTAAGAATTGGGAAGTTAATGCGAGATATTGAAAAAACTTTTGCCGACGACTTTGCGTAACCTTCAAATGGATAGGACGGGGCGTTGTCGCCTACTAATGCCATTCCTTCAATCAACGCAACCTGTGGTTTGGGTGTTCCTCACACTCGATACAACATTCTGGAATTGCGTGCATATGGGGAAACATTTTTTAGAATCCGTCAAGAAGGAAAACGGTGAAACCATTAAGACAACCCACGGTTGACCCAAAACCATGCAAGGGTACGGAAAACCTAGCAAAAGAATCAATAACCAAAGAACAGACTTCCTTCTTTTGCCTGCCTTTTGAATGCGTGTTGGCGTCAACGCAAAATGAATCTGGTCTGGGTTTCTCTATAAAACAGTCCCAAATTCCTTTCTTCTTTCGCGGTTCTTTGGGCCGATAGTGTAATGCCAAACCCGTGTGCACACGCGGCCACAAACGCAACTCGCGACAAGGCCAGAAAGACACCAGGTAATAATTTAAATTCCACCATATGCTTCGCCAGTTCCGAAGGCACACGTTGGTCCTGGTACGGTCTCGCGGTGACTAATTTGGTGCAATATTTTCTGCGGTTATGCCATGCCCGGACGGGAAACGTTCTTTCTTCCGTTTTCTTGCTTCGATGGGACGATCGTAACTTTACTATTGGCTCGGTTGGTTTGGTGCTTGATCCGCCTATACATAGTAGGTACAATAAATGTCAAATTGGTTTCGTTTGATAGGGCTGTTTAAGCTGCGCTGGCTGTGCGTGCTGGTGGGCAATAATCGATCGTTTAAGAGTGGTTTTTTGTGCTCGTGATGTTAACCGTAAGATAAGCCGCAGTGCCACGAGATGAGGTGATTGAGCAGAAACGTGAAGCTTAAGGGAAGCGTTGGGACAAAAGCATGACGAATCGATGTAGCAGCCAGCTGAGGGCGAAACGATATGCGGAACAGATGCAATATGTTTAACGTATTTAAAGTGAAACATATAAATACTTTACATTTCCATTGTGTGTTTGACGTTCTTTTCTGGGGAGTGTCTTTTGCGATCGTAAAGAAAACATCCGTAACAACCGTTCAATTTTCAATGTCAGCATAATCGATAAACTCAATCACAGTTCAGCTGTCCGGCTGTTTATCCATATACCGGCGTCACTCTGCAGCTCAAGAAAATTCCGTAAAAATGAACCGTAACGCGTCGGTCGGTCCCAGTGATTGTTGACCGTGACCAGCGCACCCGAACATGTCGACAATGCGTCAATTACATGATACCGGGGTGGCTCTTGATTCCGGCAGGCCATTAGCCAGCCTCACCACCCATTAGCGAAAGGTGCGTCTAGAGACCGGACGCACTCAGCACCGTTGACGCCAAGATATCTAGGGCTTTTGCTCCCTGGAGTTGAGGAGCGAAAACACTCGCTCTGTAACACACATCTGGATAAAGGTGATTAATCACAAACGCGTTACAAACGTTCCTTGCGCACGGTTGCATTATGCTTGTGCCGTTTTGATTGTTATTTATTGGTTTTCGATTGTCCCGGACGGTTTGCGGGCTCGTTCCGTACCGTGTAGTCGCGTCTCGAGTACGCACTGTCCACTTTCAGACATCGACTCACGCTCCGCGATTAAAAGCTCGATCCGGAAAAAGGGAACGCGGCGCGTCCAAAGAATGACTGTGCAGCACAAGAAAATCTTCAACGGTCGCAGTTGTGTCGTTTTATACCGCTCACGATTGAAGGGCAAATTTGAGGGCGCAGCATCGGGACGGCAATGGTGTTGAAGGTGTCGTAAAAATAAAAATTAAAATAAAAGATAAAAGCTAGGGCATGTAACCCCAGGCCCGGTTCTATCTACCGCTGTAGGTATTCGCTGTAGGCCCCACCGTTATCATGTGTCCTAACGTTTAAAGTTGAACCAATTAGAACGCCTACTCGTATTGGAAGTGTGGTAACGGAAAACCGTTTCGTAACCCATTCGAGACCTAGTTGAAATGGGCGGTAGTAAGACCTGGGGGTCACATAATTCTTGCAAGTTAAGATTTAATTTCCTCTCAGCACCGTCCAGGATTTGTTTGTGGTATTCCGGTATTCCAACAAACATCATGTTCGCCTTTCTGTGTACCAAAAGCACTAGTAACCTTGATCATTCCAAATGGCGCAAACAATACTATGCAACAAATCAGCTGGCAGTGATGGGTTGGTGGCTGAACTATTCAAGATGGGCCCGGAGAGGCTTGCCGCGATCATGCATCGGCTGATTGTTCGGATATGGGACCAGGAAGAGCTACCGGACGACTGGAAACTGGGTGTTATTTACCCAGTGTACAAAAAGGGCGACAGACTGGACTGTGCTAACTTCCAAGCCATCGCAGTCCTGAATGCTGCCTACAAGATCCTGTCCCGAATACTCTTCTGCAGACTCGCGCCCCTTGCTACAGATTTCGTCGGGAGCTACCAAGCTGGATTTGTTGGAGGGAAATCCACTACCGACCAAATCTTCACTCTACGGCAGATCCTCCAGAAGTGCCGGGAGCACCAGATCCCCACGCACCACCTGTTCATCGACTTCAAGGCAGCCTACGACACCATAGATCGTACCGAGCTATGGTACATCATGCGGCAGTACGGTTTCCCTGCGAAGCTGGTACGGCTGTTGAGGGCTACAATGGACGGTGTGCAGTGCAAGGTGAGAGTGTCGAACATGCTGTCGGAATCGTTCGAATCTCACAGGGGACTGAGGCAAGGGGACGGACTCTCCTGTTTGCTGTTCAACATAGCTCTGGAAGGTGTCATGCAAAGCGCGGGCTTCGACATCCGGGGTACGATTTGCACCCGATCTCTCCAATTCCTTGGCTTCGCGGATGACATCGATATCATCGGGCGAACATCTGCGGCGATGTGCGAAGCGTACACACGACTGAAACGCGAGGCCGATAGGATTGGATTGAGGATCGATGCGACGAAGACAAGGTACCTGCTTCCGGTGGCTCTGACAGCGATAGGGCACGATTCGGAGGCAGAGTATAAGTTGACGGCGATGATCTCGAGGTAGTAGAGGTGTTCTGCTACCTTGGCACGATCGTAACATCGGATAACAACGTAAGCAGCGAAATCCGAAGGCGCATTGTTCAGGGGATTCGTGCCTACTACGGACTCCACAAACTCCTGAGATCCAGAAGACTCCAAAAACGCACGAAATGACGGTATGTGCGAGCAGGGCATGTGGAGAAGGAGAATGAACCTCGAGATAGCTGAGCTGTTTGACGATGCAGACATCCTGACGGTTGTCAAAGCCGGAAGGAAACGCTGGTTGGGGAACGTGATGAGGATGCCGGACTCATGCCCTGCCAGGAAGGTGCTCGTCAGCGACCCGTTCGGCACGAGGCGCAGAGGAGCACAGCGAGCTCGCTGGCTGGATCAAGTGGAGTCTGACCTGAGGGATATCGGATGCAGCCGGGGGTGGAGAAATGCAGCCATGGACCGAGTTTCCTGGAAACGAATTGGACACCAGGCCCTGTCTACTAGACGTGCTCCGTAGGAGCAAGCCAGCAAAGAAGAAGAAGACTATAAAGCTACGTGGAAAAAGTTTCGTTTTTAGAATATGTACTTGACTTTTATGACTTTATTACCTATCACGTATAAAGGCACACGCATGATAAACATCGCATTTTTTCCATACACGAATTCTCCTCCATATGATGTGTGCTATCGGCATACAGCCCTTGTTATTTATGGGTAGTTTCATCGATATAAAATAATGTACAAATGGGGGGAAACAAAGAAGTGACTGCAGTAATAATATGCACATTGTGACAGACAGTGCTTCAAATTAATGATGATCGCTCGCATAAAGTGCTTGATAAAAAGGAGAGAAAAGAAAAGAAAATCATATAAACTAAGGAATAATTGCAAAGAGTACGAATAATTGTACAATTATTTTATAAATCTTATTCTTCAACTATCATTAGATATAAATTTTCTACAAACGTGAATGCTATTTTGGTAACATGGTACATCCTTTGAAGTTGTGGATATCCCGATTATCCATTTCCTCATCAAATTATGTCACCAGAATGTGGCTTCAATAGCTGAGCTGAAAAATAAATGACAAAAATTCGCAATTTCCCATAAATGTGCGCATTTCACAGTTGATTTTGAGCGCAAAGAAAAAGGAAAGAAAAAGCGATAAAACATAAAATCGATGCACACCGCTAGAACTATGAACTGTGAGTCTGTTCCGAGCTCGAGCGACGTATAAATTTTGTGCCAAAATTTGTTTATCATAAAAGCACCTTCCCCAAAGTGCCCCAGCGCCCAACGAAACATTCAGAGCGGTTTATGCTAACCATGCACGCAACGATGATTAATCATTCCGGCAAAGCTTTTCCACGCCAGAGTCCGCCCGGCAACGACGTTAACCGCCCGAACAGGCGGTTCCGTCGATCGGCGCATCCCCAGTTGACAAGGGTCTGAAGGAATGTTTTGCACTTCGGCCGAAGCAAATTCCAGCAAATAGACACATTCGGTACGATCGATGGAACACGACGAATGCTGGCCGACGATTGTCTGTTGCTAGGGACTTTGTTGATTTGGGCAAGGCGACGTTACAAGACTAAACTGGCGAAAGACTTCCCGAGTGGTTTTGTGGCCGGTTGATGCGCCTATAAAAGGCTGCAACGTCTTGTCCGCGGGTTCTTCAGTTCCGGTACGTCGCGAAGATTGGCTCGATAGGTATCGGACACCTATTGCAGGAAGTGATAAGTAGAGAAATTTAGTTTCGTTGCTTGTGTGTTTAGTTGAGTGCTGTTCGGTCAATTTGCTCTACGATAGTACACGGCACACATCATGAAAACAGGATACGGATTAAATACTGCGGATTCACTCGGTTACTTGGGTTATGGTTCGAAGCCGTACTCTTCGCTCACCTACGTCGGCAGCAAAGGATACGGTTCATCGTCCGCGGGATTGCGGTCAAAAAGTGCATTCGACAAGGACGCGATAATGTCCAAAGTGAAGAAACCAAAGCTAAGGCAAGCAAAATATATGAAGCTGTTAATGTGTTGGCTGTGTTAACCTCATAATGGACTGTAATACTGTGTAGTAAACCGTTTGTATGGAGTCGTGTGTATATTACACGTCCTATTAAGGACCTATTAATTATTAAACTGTAATTTGAGGTTCAGGAAAAATTCGCCACGTACCACGTAGCTTATCGCCTAAAAGTATACAATGGCCGGATATTCTTCACATCAGGATCTTAAGAGACACTATGCTTAAGTGAATTTATAAGTGAAAATATGTTGCAATTTTTTTCACGAAATTGTTCCTGTATGGTACCGACACTCATCCCGACCGATGTAATCAGGACTGATTATCCGGCGACTTGGTATCAATAAGCCTAGTTAGCCATTATACGATCGACAATACCTAGCAGGGCGTTTTGACAAATAAGAAAGAGTATTCTATTTCGAATGCTACGATGGATAAAATATAATTTAATTGAATTCTGAATACATCAAGAACTGCAATGATGTACTGCAGTAAAATAAATAAAACTTTACAAAATATAACACCAAAGTACACTTCGCAACATTGCTTCATTCTAATGAGTGAAAACAGCATAAGATTTGTCGCAATGAATCTTCCCTTGACGCGAAGTTAGAAACAGGTCCTCACGTTCTGCAACGCGCAACAACTTTCCCCCAATTAAACACGAACCACTGCGTGGTTCAGTGAGGATCGCATGCTACGCAGTAACGAAAGCAGGCGCACGCGTGTACACTTGCGTTGTCTGGGGCAACCAACACCATGACGATCATTGTTTACGCTAGCCAAACAGAAGCATTCATTTTCATCGAAGCTAAAGTGCCATCCAGTCGGTTGACAAAGTGTTGCGATAAAAATGGATAAAAGAGCTGTGGTTTATTGTTAATAGATATCGTAAAAAGTTACTCGTGTGGTGTTGCTTAAATTATTGCGCAAACAATCATGAATTCAGAGTAATAAATCGCTTTAAACGTTACAAATCTATAAATGATTTTGTATAGTTGACGGATGAACTACACATACATCATGTGCTGGTGTTGATACTACAAAAATACATAATTTCCCCCTTTTTATGTTTTCCGTGCAACAGGAAAACATCCACCGAGAAAATAGAAACACCGCTCTACAAGAAAAAAACGTTCGATTTCACCGATTACGCGTACCGCGAGGCTGTGAATCGTTTGAAGTTCCTACTGACGGAAGCGTACGAACCGACAAAGGCAGCCACCTCCTACTACTATCGCAGTGTTGACGATGGTAAATCAGAAGTGTCCGACAGTCAGTCGGTTGTGGAACGACCCTCCATAACGGAGGTGTCCAAATACTTTCCATCGACGGCCGTCACACGGTACGGAAGCACGCTCGATCGCAGATACAGCTTTCTGAACAAGGATGCGGCAGCTGGGCCACTGAAACCGGCCCTTTCCAATTCTAGCTTGCATCCAGTTCCATCGTCAGGTAGGAAAGTTTTAAACGAAATCAAGAAAACCGTTCCTAACCTTGCATTTCCCTCTGATCAGTGCATGCCACACAGAGCCTTGAAGTGGCGCAACCTCCACCAGAACTTTTGGGATTTATCGAAAAACAAGAAAGCTACATTGAACAGTTGGAGCGCGAATCGCAGTACTGCAGAGTTTGTATAACCATTTAAAGATAAACTTAGAGCACTTCATTCACAACATTGATGAAATGCGTTTGTCTACAGGAAGAGCTTTCAACGTTACTGAAGAAAGTGAAGGAGGTTGTGTCGGAGAACGAAGCTCTCACAGATCGGTCCCGGTCCAAGGCCTTATATCAGCTCGATTCTTCCGAAAGCGAGGATGTGGATTATGGAGACCGTGGCAAGGGTAAGGGATCACTGTCCGGTCCGAGCATTGTTTTCGAGTCACGTATCAGCGAACTCGAGGCCCAGTTGGCACAATCGCAGATCGATCTGAAGAAGCTGTTCAACGAGAATGAGGACAACAAGCGCAAACTGTTGCATGGTGCGAGTGACGTTGGTAACGCCGATGCTTACCGGAAACAGGTGGAGAATCTTCAGCGGTAAGAAATAAACATTTTTGTTCGATTGGGAGCAGCTTGATGCATTGTCCTTTTGTCTCCCTTCCAGCGATAAACAAAACCTAGAAGAAACGGTCCGCAAGTTGCAGCTTTCGATCGATCAGCTGAAGGATACGGAGGCGTGCAATTTCAGCAAATCGCAACGTAGCCGTGACATGATCGAGCAGGTGGCTTTTGAGCGTAACCAGGGCGAGATAGAAATTCGACGCTTAAAGGTATGACGTACATGCAAATGACTAAATGCTGTTGAGCGGACCAATCAACATGCCGCTTCTTCCCGCGCTTTACAGGATGAACTTGAACGGCAGCACGAGCGTGTGCGCGAGGTGCAGCACGAGATGGCTAAACGAATTGCGGACGAGCGTGCCAGTGCTGAGCGGCGCTATACGTATCACGTGGATCAACTGGGTGGAGACCTTAGCAGCCAGTGGGAACACGCGACCAAGCTGCAGCTAGAGGTGGAACGCATGAAACGCATCGAGTCTGACTACAAGCGCGAGCTAAACCAAAAGAACTCACAGATCGACGAGCTGAAGATGGAGCTGAAGAACAAGTCGGCCATCTTTATGTCCGATCTTAATCAGGCGAGCGCCGAAAAACAGTCGCTCGAGCAGGAGATCACTTCGCTGAGGTAGGATTTTGCCATTTCTGCGGACACTTCATGTGTGCAAACTATATTCTAACCTGCTTTACCTGTTGCACAAAAGACTTCAACTTGAGCGTGCTGAACGTCAATCAAAGGTGGAAGTATCGCGCCTGACTGCCGAAATCACATCCCTCCGTCAGCGGCTCGACCGTGCTGATGCTGACTTGCTGCATTCGAAGCGAGAAAACCTGAAACTGGCCGATGATGTCGCGTCGCTGGAGAAGGAAGTATGTTAAAGATCACGTTTAAAACGAATCAGGATTTTACTTATCATCTTGATAAACTCAACAAGCATCCTTTCGTTGTAGCTAACGCTTGGGGAGCTTAACAGAGAAACTCGACCCTCGAAAGAGCTCGCTAAAATCATATCCGACATGGAGGCTAAACACAGTAAGTAACGCCTATAGCACACGTTTTGACAATTCTTCAGTGTGTCCAATGCTGTTTCATATTACTTAAACACGCTATGGGTAAGCTATTGAAGCCCATACAACAACAACAAAAACGAAACAAAAACCTACCCAAAACTCACACAATCCACTTTGGTTACAATCGGTGCAGCATAACACCACCATCGGTCATTGTTTCGCGCGTACATCTATTGTTTTCATTGTATCATTTGCAATCAATCCATGCACCCCATTCATCAGCCATGTTGCTTGTGAGTTGTTCTAGTTGGAAAAATTTGCTCTTAACCTTCCTGCGGCTTCTGTTTTGCGGCCTGTGAGTGTTCGCACTAGCGATTGGCGATTCGTTGTTGTGTTTGTTCACAGGTTATTGAATTACTTAATTTTCCGTTCTGTTATCACACCTCAAAATATGATGCTTGCACGCCATCTCCTCTCTTGCTCTCGCTTATCATTTTGCTAGCCAAATTAATCACGCCCTGTTAAGTGTGAGTTCGAATAGTGGTAACAGGCTACATATCTCTGTACGTGAACGTTGGATGTGCTGCCCGCAGTTTGGCAGGGTTGCACATGCAGCTTGTTCGCGTTTATAACACACATCATTTAAACTGATTAGACCGTTACGAAGAGGGGTCGTTCTCAATAGTTTATCCATGAGCTATTTTACATTGCAAGCGTAAAACGTCTAGTATGGAAACAAGATGCACGCGTTGCCGTAGCAAAGTTGGCGCCGATTCGTCCAATGTTGCTTTCGGTTTCGACTCGGACACGAAAGCGCATTACACAAATCCTGGTTTGCATTCCGAAAACGCTCAAAACAAATGTTCTTCTTTCTCCGCTCTTTCTTTCCGGTACACATTGCATCCACCCGTTCCAGCCAACACCGTTTCCGAACTCGAGGGCATGATACAAGATCAAAAACAGCTCATGGAAAAACTAACTGCAGAATGCAAAAGCTTGACGCATAAGTTAGAGGACACCACACAGAAGCATAAGTACTTGAACATACCCTTGATTGTGAATTTTCGTTCGAACCTGTTTGTTTTAGATTGTTGGAAGTTTTCGTTTTGCCTAACTAACATCGTTTGAGTTTTATTTCGTATTTTTTGTTTTAATCACACTGTATTACAGTTTGCGTAGTTCGTTTTAGCAGGCGTAGCACAGAACTATAGTTGTATCGGACAATCTTTCGCTGCATGATCACTGTGGATCAACACTAAGGATGCGACTAAAGATAGATGAATTAAGTGCTTGTATTAAATTTGCTCAGTAAACTACTTGATCCACAAGCATCCTTCAATGTTACTTGCATAAGTTCTAGAGTTCTGGACCGCCTTTTTCTCACCAGTTAGTCTCACCAGTGCCCTTTACGGTTGTGTTTTGCAATTTTCCGTTAGTTTGTGCACGCGTCGGTATCCTGTTACTAACACCAGATCCTCCATTCACCATGCTCCTCCATCATCTTCATGCTCATCCCCAATTGAACTGTTCGCTGCACCTCCTTGGGTTACCGCGTGCGCCTCTTTCCCAGGCGCGAGCGAAGGAAACGGGTGCGTTTCACGGATACTAACTCATTCTACGAACACTGCCAACAACGTCACCCTAGCTTCCACGCATCCGCGGACCACGAATCAGCACAGCAGCGAGAATCACCAGTCGGACAGCACCAAAACTTGCCGGACTCATCAACAGTTTGTGGAAAACTCCTGCAACAGCAACAGCAGCACTACTCACCCCTGCTCGCGTCCCTTTGCGAAGCAAACCGATGGCAAAGGGAACACGTTGAGCGAAGGGCATGTGGGTTGCGATCGTCCCTCGTACCCTATTAAGATAGACGTCAATGTGCGCATTGGTCGCCGAGCTATTGCAAACGATAGCTTCGGTGAGGACCAGCGTGACGCAGTGTCCTAAGAGCACCCTTAAAGCGAGGGACAGTACACACATTACAGCACCTTGCAGTGCTTCATTTCCTAGTGTTGAGTCTAGGTCTGTTGGAAGCGATAGTACGTATGTTTTCAACAAGCTTCCGTGTAAACTACCCAATGCAATTAGCCGTTTGACGCACCTTCCCTTAGTTGAGTTGGTTTTCGGTTTTGTAAATACCCACACTAACGATTATGTTTGGCAATGTGTTCGGTTTTGTAGTTTCATGATCACTCATTAGTTGGTCGCTTTATCGTTTCGTTTCATACCCCCTCCTATGCCCGTTTTTCATTTGGCCTCGATGTGTCGCAATCCTCCAAAAACCGGGTTAGAGAGGAAAAGCGGGAGCTGCGCCAAACGAACTCCGAACTGATGGAACGGTTGAAGCAAATCTGGCACAACTATAAACAGATCAGTCCCGCATTTCGGAAGTCTAGTGTGGCGAGTTCCGGTGGCGATTTACGCGAACCGCTGAACGATGATTCAACGAGCGCCCATCACGACCAGGTACGGTATATGGGCTGAAATCCCTCTAACTTCCCGTTCTCTTTCTCTCTCTCTCTCTCTTTCTCTTTATCTGCTTGACCATCATCCGTGGTTGTGATGCATCCAGGCAGGAGATAGATTATCTGCAGGAAAATTTAGAATTTCTCACAAAACATATTAATACTAGCAATCCTTCCGCCACCACTAGCAACGATACTAACCAGTACGCTTCGACAAATCCCGCAATGGATGACAATCGCTATTCAAATGACCTACAGGCATCGTTGTACAATCAGGCTGATAGTGGCAGCTACCCAGGTGGTGCTGCTGGCTCAGGTGTAGCGCCTGATGCAAGCGCAGCCGCTGCATACTCAAGCCCTTCCCCGAACCAATCGATTGTGCGCGATGATGTGAACGCTTACGAAGGTACTGCACAGAAAGTGTTAAACAAAACATCCGCCACGTAGGAAGTTACGGCAAATATGCTTCAATTTGGCCACACAGAAACACAACCATGCACACACGCCGACACGCATGATTGCTGGCAACTCCATTCCAGCGTTCCAGAAGTTCCCATTCTCACCTGCACTGCCATGGGAACATGGGACCCGTGTAGACGCTTGCTGTGGCTCCGCTCGCAATTGGTTCTGCAAATTTATTAGCATAATTCTTACGCTTTGAGCCACACTTATTGTTTGTCGAAAATGTTCCTAATCACCGCAAACAAGCAATATACGCAGTCACGGGCCATTGTGGTTCTTGCACAAACTTTCAGCGGTTCTCACGCAAGAAGTGCCGCCGATAGCGTTTCGTGGCACAGAATTTCCCTCCAAGACACGCTACTGACCTCGCTTAACGTTGCCGGCAAATACAGTTGTGGTTGGTGGAGCTTTCGATCACAATTCCTTGTCCTCTTTGTTCATTTTAGCAAACCGTCTGATCGTAGTTGATCGTCACGAATTTCTAGTAATGCATTCTTCGTCAAACTTTTCACAGCCGTCAACTCAGGATCACGCCCCGGAAGCACTGCCGCACGCTATGCCCCACAGCCGGGCAACGGTAGAGCAATGGCACCCAGCTCAGACACCTATGATGACGCAGCAACTGGAGGTGTCGGTGCTGGACGACAGTACGGAAATGCTGGTGGTAAATCATCCCGACCCGAGTCGCGTACATCCGATCGACAGCAGTACGCCCAACCGAAGCAGCCGCCCGAGCTGTCCCGAAACAATTCCGTCGCCGACTACGTTGACCCCAAGCGCAGCGAGTCCCGGCTTTCGCGCTCCTCGGTCACCAACGAGGATGGAGTGCGGTCCGGAGGCGTTCCAAAGGAGTCGGAGTATGGACGTACTGTGGAACCGGAGCGTCTGTCACGAACCAGCGATTCCACTAAACCGGACAGCGCCGGAGGTGGTGCCGCATCGGGAAGCAGCGGAAGATTGTCGCGCGAATCCGTGGCCGACCAGAGAGCCTCACGGCAATCGATGCAATCATTGGCAGGATCCCAGCAGTACGGCACAGCGGACGCCATTGACCCCGCCACAGCACAGTACACCGCTCAACAACAGTACGGAGAGTTCGCGTATCAAACGGGAGACCAGCAGCAGTACTCGGCGCTGGACGATCAATCTACAGCCGGATATGATCCCTCGCAACAGCAGTACACCGATCAGCAGCAGTACGAGGGCTATGCCGAACAGTATGACCAACAGCAGCAACAAGCCTATGACCAACAGCAGTACCAGGGCTATCAACAGTCATATGATGCACAGCAGTACGCCCCTGAGCAAGTTTATGATGAATCCAGCTACGCCACCGGAACCGGCACTCTACAGCAGCCAGTCGCACCAGCACCCACTGCTGCATCAGCACCAAAGCACCAGTCGTCGCACAATCGCCCACTCAAGTATCTGCCCCCGCAGTCCCATCCGCATCATCCGCCACCACGCCAGTACCAGCAGCAGCAGCAGCAGCAGCCGCTGCCCCGGCACCCTCTACCACGGGAGGCAGCAAACAGCAGTCAGGAAAGTCAGCAGTCTCAGTGGAACAGAAGGAAGGTAACCGAGCTGTGGGGAATACACGTTCCGGTGCATCATCCCGGGCAGGAGCTAACGGACAGCGATACAAACAACCATCCGGCGCGGGACGATAAGCCATCATCAGCGCATCCGTGCTGCAGGAACAGCTTACCACGACAGCAGCTGCCGAAAACTTGCGAGTTCCAACCGATCGATAGCTATCCCAAGCTGGGCATCAGCAGTCCGAGCCTATTCGGCAGTAGCCCGGATTTGAGCCAAACACCGTCACCGACGTCGACCGTGCTCAAAAACTATGATGCGGCCAGTCCCAACCCAATATGAAGGAGTTATCGAACAGTTTGCATGGTTGGTTTGTGGGTAATGTGGTGTGATGTTGTGGGTTTGACTGTGAGATTGTTTTAATATAAGTGTATATCTACCTATTTTGTAGCCACTGCTCAATCGGGCGGTTCGTAGTGATTGCCATGTTCTGAACAATGAATAAAACATTTACCAGCATATTGTTTTGCACATTTTTAAATCACTATACCATCGGTATAGCGCAACACCAGCCTCGATGGCTCCATAATCACAGGGCGGCTATATGGACGACGACCCCTTGAAAGCCTCCTATCCTAGCATCTGCTTCGTTTGCTTACACTATTTTATGCTCCGGGTCTAAAGTCTTTATAAGTCTTTCTGGTCCGTCGTTATGACGGATTGCTTCGGTGAGACTGCGCTGTGCCAGTCTGGATGAGGTTTAAGCCACCATGTTTCAACCAGTACCACTTCCGCAGGGTCGCTGTTCCTATTTAATCATTGTTCCTATTAATGGCTCTCCAACCTCTCGAGAAGTATGCCTACCTGAAGAGTCAGTCCTGCGTACGAAGAGATGGTCCGGACGAGGTTCGAACCTCGGTACTGCTCTGTGAATAACGGCGTAGCTAGCGCGTCAGTTCTAAATTAAGTGGAACTTTCAGAATGTTGGGGTAGAGAATTTTTTATTTAATTTACATTATGATGGCTATACGCCGTATTGTCAAAATATAGAATAATAATTTCTGTTGCGTACGCAACGATTGGTTTGTATCAAATTGTAGCAATTTGTAACTTATCATGCGGAATCGTCGTTGCTGGTCTAAATATATGCATTTTCGAACGACCGGATGCACG